>BPVZ01000020.1:2853723-2869122 GCA_020521535.1 Rubroshorea leprosula
ACGTGGGTCCGGCGTCAGCGGCCCACTCTAGAAAGCAGACTAAAGATTTTTTTAAGAAAATTTTTTATATAAATTTTGTATATATTATTAAATAAATAAATATATTTGCATATGGCAAGTGGTCTCTGACCACATAAGATGCATTTTCCTCTCTTCGGGTAGGGTTCAAACCCACCCCATGTAATACTGTTTAAAAAATGTATATATATTTAATATTTTAAATTTTTAATAAATAAAAAATTAATTATTTAAATAATACACAATGTTAAGAAAAAAATTAAATATTAATTTTAATCCCTTAACTTTAAAGTTTTATATAATTTTTATTTTTAAATTTTTTTATGTATTTTTTATCTATTAACTATGAAAAATATATTTTTTAAAGTTTTTTATCATTTAATCCATTAAATTTTTTTAAATATATACATTTTTAGTCAATCAACTTCAAGTTGAGGATTAAAAATATGCATATATTAGGAGTTTAAAATTTAGGATTTTGTGTAAATTTAAATAAACTTAATGAATTAATTAACGAAACGATTAAAAAAATGTATTTCTTTTAGTTAAGGAATTCAAAAAATATAAAAAAATAAAAGATAAAAATTATGTAAAACTTTAAAATTAAGAGATCAAAATTGACATTTAACATATAAAAAAAACTTTTATTAAAATTTAAATAACATTTGGTTAACACCATACAATACTGTCGTCGAAGTAAATGATATTGGATTTTTATATGTTGATCAGTCGATGCAAGGTAGTTTGGTTAGAAACCAACTTCATTGAAAAGTTTTTACTTGTAAAATTGGTTGGGAAAGTACTAAAAAAAAATTAGTGAATTTTTGTAGTTATTGAGATTGTTTACCGAGAATTATACTAGAGGTTGCTTTTTGAGCTTCCAATGTTAAGGGGACAAAAAAATTATTGCTTTATTTAATACTGCATTCATTTATTTTTAATAGTTATAATTTAATTTTTTTTAATTTTTTAAATATAAATTCTAAATAAAAATTTAATAACTTAAGTAAATAATAATTAAAAAGCCTTTTCTATAAAAAGTTTTTTTTGAATATTTTATTTTAAAAAAGTTAATTACTATTTATATAATATATTAAATTTTTAAAAAATTTATGTTTGAAAAGTTAAAAAACCAAATTAATAATACTAAAAATAAACGGGTGGAGTAGTAATTGTGGTGTAAAAACATTAAAAAAATGAAAATAACCCTAAAAAGTTCTAATTAGAAAGAAAATTAAGGGAAAAACTTTCCTCTAATAAAAGTTGAGTTATAACTTTTTTACATTCACATTTTTTAAAATTTGACAGTTGGATTTGTTGATTTAATGTGCGTACTACATGTTAAAAGTAAAGGTACAGAATAAATTTCTTGTTTGGCTATAAATAAAATTATTAGCTCATTAATGAATCTCTACATAAAATTGGTCCATGCATATATTGTTGTCCATGAAACTTGATGGATTCTTAATAAAATCATTTAAAACCATAGCTAATTCTAATAGAATTTAGATTCACAAACTATAAAATTTTAAATTGAAAATAATATGTTTACAATATCACATAATATTGTAAATTTATAAATAATTATAATATGATATTATATTAATTTTTTTATTTACAATTCACTTGTAATATTCTAAGCATCCATTTATTTATTGATACGTCATAATTGTAAACTTATAATTTTACATGATATTGCAATTATATTATTGTTATTATTTTTTTTTTCGGGTTTTTAACTCTTTTAAATTTAACAATTAATATATTAATTTACAAAAAAATATCGTGCAATTTTTACTACATAACATTTGTCATTGAATGTGATGAGCACATGATAATGAGAGCTATCTTCCCATTGACTCATGTTTTGCATTGGCTTTAAGCCATTAAAAATCCCTAAACTTATCGAAAAGGTTAATTAATTGACATATTAATAAACTAAAAATGTACATATTTAAATATATTTAACGGATTAATTAACAAAAAAACTAATTAAAAAAAGTATATTTTTTATAGTTGAGAGACAAAAAAAAATACAAAAAAATTTGAAGAATGAAAATTATGCAAAACTTTAAAGTTGAGAGACCAATATTGATATTTAACCAATATAAAACAATGAAAATAAAAAAATAGAAAACAAAAATAAACTAAACGAAAATGTAGCCCTAACTAAAAAAAAAAAAAAAAAAAACTCTTATTCTATTGTAAACTAACTGTTGTTTTTATTTTTTTAATTAAAGATTTAAAAACAATATTTGTATTTATGTATAATATTTTAAAAAAAGAAATAAGATAAAGAAAGACTTTTTATAATTAGATAATTAATTCAAAACTTTATTTAACATGTGCTCTAAGGATAAAGGTAAAAACTTATTAATTAAAGTATATTTAAATAATTTTGCATCAATTTTCATATCAAATTGTAATTTTTTAGATTTCAAGTACAAATATTATATTCTTTATTATTTTTTATTTTTTATATATTATATTATATTTTAATTAAATCTTATATCAAAATTTATGTATAATTAATTATAAATATTATAATTAATGGGATAAAAATGGTAATAAAGTTCAAATAAAAAAATATTTATCTATTTTAAAAAATAAAAAAGAATTTAAAATAAATTTAAAATATGAAAATGACAATTATTAAAAAAAAAAAAAAGAGCAACGGATAAGTAATAACCTTTTTTATTTTAATTTCAATGCAATTGTGGGGACAGTTTGACTCTATATGGTACTCGCACCCTTCCCCCTCCCCCAACAAGAAAAATGACTTTTCTACGTATATACGCAAGTACTAGAGACGGTACAGTAAAACCCTACACAATACACTTCGTCAATACAAATATACATTTGAATCACTCCCCTTTTATATATATATATAATTTTTTTTTTTTTTCAAACCCCTCTTTTTATAAATTTTAAACGGTAAGAAAATAAATAATAAAATCTGTTGCCCAGCAGCTAAAATTTGCTGAACTCCTGGTTCTCTAATTAAATGTTGTTGAGTAAGTGTAGAATAAAGATCGGACATTTTCTAGAAGTTCCAAAGGAAAGATGAGTGTAATGAAAAAGGAGTCTCTTCCTCACTTTGATCATGTTCTAAATAATTATGATCTAGAGGTTCAGATGGTGGCGGCGGTGGTGGATAGAGTTGGTCGGAGATGTGGTCGAGCCCAGGGTAGAGGTCGTAATCACACACACCTTGGTTACAATCCAAATCGTTCAGAAAAGACCAATCCGTCATTTCCTTGTCCACTTGCATTGCCCCGTCAGATACGGAGGATGATGTTGAGACGCCCTGCTCCACCACCGCATTGCTCGAATTCGACCCGCTCGCTGGCGTCTCCTCGTTGGCAAACCTCGCCGCTGCCTCTTGGATCTCCTGCGGATTCATCGATCGCCCCCCAGGTATTTCAGGCGGATTGTTGGGGAAATTGAAGCTCGCGTTGCGGCCACGTAAGCAAAAGAGTGCCGCATCGAAAGCACGCGCCGCTTTCTCGGCCGAATCGTAGGAGCCTAACCATATCCTTTCCCGGCTGTTGGGCAGCCGGATTTCGGACACCCATTTTCCCCATTTTCGCTTCCTTACCCCCTTGTACTTGGGTTCATCATTCGTCTCGGAACCCTGTTCCGTCAACGTTGAGGAAGAAGATGTCGATGGCTTCATCATTTTTTTAGAATTGTGATGCACTGATCGACCCTCAGTTAAACTTCCGATGGAGCTTCATACAATGAAAATGGCGGCTCTAAAATCACCATATATATAGGGGAAAGTAAGAAGGTCCTTTTTATTTTCCTAGATGGTCTAAGCGCGTTGAAGCGAAGTAAAAGGGCAATCGGACACGTGGCAGCTGATGAGTGGATATTGACATGGTGACGCGGTAGGACCAAAAGAGGAAAAAAGCACGTGCGTGAATTGGGGTTTCAGGAATTTTTGTTTTTTGAATTTTTTAATGGTAGGCTCGGTAAATCCCGAAAGGTTAACGAGTGACACTGACATGTTGCCGCAGCACAGTCTTCTCCATTTACGCGAGGGTGCGTTTGGATGCTAAGCATACCGTTTCTAGGGCTGGGCAAACGTTTTGGTTAACATGCTAAAAAATTAATTAAATAATTGGATATAAATAATTCTTAATTTTTTTAAATTTTTTTAATCAATTAAAATAATTACAGAATTAAAAATTTTTAAAAAAAAAAACTAAAAATAAAATTTTAAATTAATAAAAAAATAACAGTTATTTAAATATTATAAATAAATATAAAAATTATCTTAATTAATTTTATTGTCAAGTTTTATCTTATAAATTTTATTATAATTTAGTATTTGAATTTAAAATATATCTAAATTTTTTTAAAAAAAATTATATTTTACTTTTATTTGTCTATTATTTTTGTATTTTTTAATATTTATATTCTTTAAAAATTTTAAATTTTAACTAAATATATTTATTGTTAAACTTGAAGTAGGCATTCATTATTGATTTAATTATAATCAATAATCAAAATGTCAAAATCAATTATTTTAATCACCAAACTAAATATTCATAAACATTTTTAATTTGATTTTAGTTCCTATAAAACAAAAAAGAAGTTTAAAATTTCATTTCAATTACATCAAAATCAAACGGCGCTCACCCTAACGGTCTCTTCGGACGCGTGGGAGACAGACTTCACGTAACGGCTTCTAGAGTAGATTTAAGAAAGTCAGAAACGGGATGTGGGTCAACCAAATGGATTATTATGTAACTAAGATGATTCAAAGAAGATTCTTGAGTTAAATACTTCAGTGGATTTAATTGCTTGAGCTGATCCATATTGTTTGACTAAACAAAGAAAGTGAAAGTTTAATTCATAAAGAATTTTGGAAAATGGTCTGCCGACCTAGTGATTTAACAGTTTTATATAAATTTTTTTTTACTATGGTAAAGATTTGAATCCTTTCCTCATCTCCTCTCTCGGACTGCTTGCCCTAATAGGAAAAAAAAATTCATAAAGAGTTTTGCTGAGTTGATATTATTAAGTTAAAAAAATTTTCATTTTGGTTCAATATTAGGGATTTTGACATTTATAATGTCAAAGAGTTTATTTAACTTGTGCTTTAAAAAATATAAGTTAAATATATATTAAATATATATTTTTATCATAAATTTATATTAAAAAATAAAAATTAATTTTTAATTTATTAATTATTTAATTAAATTCACGTGAAATTAAAATTAATATCAATTTTTATATTTTTTATATACATTTATTAATAAAAAAAATACTAATGTCAAATAGTTTTAAAGTACCAGAAAATAGTGTTAGTTTAAAATTAGTGTGGGTGAGTTTATTGTCATAACATAAAATATTACTAATGTCACTTTAATATATACATTTTTACTTTTATATTTTTAAAGTACTTAATTTATCTGCTTAATTTTATAAGTAAATTTAATTTTTTTAAATATCATTTAATGTGTTTATTTATATTTTTTTATTATTTAAAAATAATTATAACATATATTTAATACTAGAATAATTATTTAAATAATAATTATAAAGAATAAATAAAAAAAATTATTAATTAATTTTTACATTATTCTACCTATGTTATTAGACCAAAAAAATTAAGTTTATTAGTAAAATTCAACCGACAGCATATGATCAATGAGCTCTTAAAACTATTATTATCACATATCACCTACTCATCATATATAAATAAAATAATAAAAACATATTTAATGTGGCATTAATGATCTATACCATAGCTAATAATGAGATCACCCTATGAGATCTCACCGAGGTCCTATTTAGTTAATTTATTGAAAAACTTTTTACTAAGAAAATAATTTAAAAAAGTGAATGAAATTTGTGATTGTACATTTTTTTATGTTTAATAAAAAATTAATATTTAAAAAATTAGTAAAAATATATCTAATGAGTCACATATTAAAAAAGTTGAGAGGAATGTTTTTCCTTATAAAATTGTGAGAAGGAAAAATTACTTATTAAAATTTTTTGTTTGGGATAATAGAGACTTAAAATGTTAATTTTGTCATTTTTTGTATTTTTATATTAAAGTATAAAAATACAAAAAATAACCTCAAAATTTTCAAAAATCCAACAAACAGAGAAAGTTAGGGACATGCGACCCAAGCATTCCCGAGTATTTATGATAGATTAGTTTATATAATGTCGTTTTCTTTCCTTCTTTCCATTTTTTTTTATGAAACATTGTCGTTCTTTCTAATCGTTGAATTTGTTTTGATTTTTTTACATATATTTAGTAGTAAAAAACTTCATATTTACCAATTTCATGTCCCTGAAAATAGTATCGATTGCAAAAGTTTAAATAATCAAAATTAAAAAGAAAAAAAAACAGGAGAAAGTAGAAAAAACGTTACTAATCCAAGTTCTTGTAATTAATATTACCTTGAGCGATTTTGATCTTGATCCTTATCGAAGTTTAATTAATTGTCAATACATTTCTTCAAATAAGTTGGGATTAACTCAAATTCATATTATTATTTATTAAATGATTTGACTTATTTATAACCCTACTTATAAGATTATGAAGTTCCACAGAAACAAAACTATCTACATGTGACTAATTTCCGATAAGAAGTATTTAATCAAATTTCCTAAATTTGATACAAAATTGACTTTTAATTGGATAAACACCTATAAAGTGTGCAATTAAAATGGCTGAAACAAAAATGGAACCATTTGCCTAACTGGATGAAAGTTGAAACCTAAAATCAAATGATGTGTGCAGTTACGCGCTTGGCAAGTCAGACTTGTAATGATCTGCTCGCTTCCCTGTTGTAATCCCCGCGATTTTGTATGTCCCGGTTAATTTCACCAAGATTGAAAACATGTTAAAAATAGGTAAATTATGCAAATTAGCCCTTCTACTCTACTTCAAGTTGACAATCACCCTTCAACTTTTTTCACTAGCAAATAACTCATTTTAGTTTTCAATTTGAGCAAATTAACCCCTTATTTTGCAAATGATGTCATCTAACATCATCAATTGATCATTTGATGTTACCAATCTATCTTTATACCTTCTAAATCTAAGATATAGATTGGGATTCTCTATTGTTAGTGCTTAAAGTGCAAAATCTACTCACAATTTTATACGTCCTGATTAATTTCATCAAGATTGAAAATATGTTAAAAAATAAGTAAATTATGCAAATTAGCTCTTCTACTCTACTTCAAGTTGATGGTCACCCTTCAACTTTTTTCACTAACAAATAACCCCTTTTAGTTTTGATTTGAGCAAATTAGCCCCTTATTTCGTAAATGATGTCATCTGACATCATCTAACGTCATCAACTCGTCATTTGATGTTATCAATCTATCTTGACCTTCTAAATCTAAGGTATAGGTTGGGATTCTCTACTACGAGGGCTTAAAGTGCAAAATTTACATGTGAATACTCTGTAGTATTTTTTTATTTGGATTTTAAAGTTGATTTAAGCTATAAACTGATACTATCTATCATTCAACAAAAGAAGGGGGGAAAGAAAAAGTGCACAATGCTAAAGTCACATGAGAATAGGAGAAGGGGAGAAAAAAAACTAACAGGACAAGAGATGGCAATAGTCAAGAATCCAAATGAACATGATACATATTAATAACGTTAGATGATAGCATCCATAAAATAAAGGTTAATTGGCCCATATCGACAACTTAAAGGGTTATCTACACATGAAAAAAAGCTAAGGGGATGATTATCAATTTGAAGTGGAATAGATGGTTTGATTTGGATAATTTGCCTTACAAATACTATTGCAAAGTCTGTCTTGAAAGTTCTCAATAGTATTTAAAAGGAAATACTATTATAACGTTTTTCTTGAAAGTTCTCAACACTATTTAAAAAGACAACTTATGCAAATCAACTCATCTACTCCATTTCAAATTGACAATCACTTCTTTAACTTTTTCATGGTTGACAACCCTCTATAATTATCAATATGGGCCAATTAGCACTTATTTCATGGATGATGTCCTTTGAAGTTATCAATTTGTATTATATTAGTTTGGTTTCTTTAACTATTACTAGCTCTGACTATCTCGTTATTATTATTATTCTTGACTAAGAATTTTTTTTCTTTATTTTCTTTCCTTTTCCTTTTCTCATGTGACTTTAGCATTGTGCTCTTCTTCTTCTTTTCCTCTCTTTTTTTTCCCCCCTTTCATGACTTATAGCTTAAATCAATCTTAAAACCAAAGGAAAAAAAAATATTATAGAGTATTCTCATGGCAAATTTTGCACCCCAAGCCCTAGCAATGGGAAATCCCAATTTGTATATTAGATTCAAAGGGTCATGATGGATTGATCGCATTAGATGATGGGTTGATTATGTCAGATGATAGATATTGATGATGTCAATTGTGAAATAAGGGGTTAATTAATTTGCTTGGATTGACAACTAGAGGGGGTTCTTTGCTAGTGAAAAAAGTTAAGGGAGTGATTGTCAACCTATAGTAGAGTAGAGAGGCTGATTTGCATAATTTGCCATTTAGAAATAAGAAAAATGTGAGGTTGGGCTTTTGTAGGAGTAATGTTTTGACTATAATAGAGATCAGAATGAAAAGCTCAAGTCAGGTATTAACATTTTGGGCCTTAACGGATTTCAAGAACAGAACCCAAACAATTTGAATAATTTGGGCCAGACATTATATGCACAACAAAGACATCCAGTTTATCAAACTCCGGACACACTTCGTTTAGCCATTTCCACAAACACTTGGAGATCAAAGCCACAGTTGGTCTTCTTCGTTTCTTAGCTTTCGGTTTTGGACTCTTATTTCAGAAATTGTTTAAGCATCGGCAATGGCGACTCAGGTAGCCAAAACTGCGGCGTTATTGGGTAGAACCCAGAAACTATGCCCGCATTGCCACCACCTGTTTGCGTTTTTGCCTCAGAGAGACAACTGCTGTCAAGAATTGTTGTTTGGGTGGTTACAAATCAGAGCAATGACCACCAGTAAGCGAGTTCAGGATCGAAGCAAGAACAAGAGAGTGCGTGATCTTGAGATTGCTACAGAGAAATGGAAAATAGTCTCCAAGGTGTTGTTTTTGATGGAGGTTTTAAGGAAAGAACCCGAGATGGTGATCTGCGTCAGGTCATTGGAGCAGTACAGGAAGCAAATTAATCTTCCAAAACCACATAGGGTCAGTGATTTTATCAGAAAATCGCCCAAGTTGTTTGAGTTGTATGAGGATCAAAGAGGGCTGTTGTGGTGTGGAATGACCAAGGAAGCTGAGGATTTGTTGGAAGAAGAGGAAAGGTTAATCGAGGAGCGCTCGAGCAAAGCCGCAGAATATGTTACTAGGCTCTTGATGATGTCTGTCGATAAATGTCTTCCGCTGGATAAGATTGTGCATTTTAGGAGGGACTTTGGGTTGCCTGTTGATTTCAGGACGAAGTGGGTGCATCAATATCCTCAATACTTTAGGGTGGTGAAATCTGGTGATGGGGTTGAGTGTTTAGAGCTTGTATCCTGGAATCCAGCTTGGGCTATTACAGAGTTAGAGAAGAAAGCTTTAGGCTTAACTGATGGGAGTGACCATACCCCAGGATTGCTTTCACTGCCTTTTCCCTTGAAGTTCCCTCCTAACTACAAGAAGGTTTATAGATATAGAGGCAAGATTGAACATTTTCAGAAGAGGTCTTATTTGTCTCCATATGCCGATGCAAGGGAACTTAAAGCTGGATCTCTGGAATTTGATAAGAGAGCAGTTGCTGTTATGCATGAGCTACTTAGCTTTACCATTGAGAAGAGATTGGTTACTGATCACCTCACTCATTTTCGACGTGAACTAGTGATGCCACAGAAGCTAATGAGACTTCTTCTAAAGCATTTTGGTATCTTTTATGTTTCTGAAAGGGGAAAGAGATTCAGTGTCTTCTTGACTGAAACTTATCAGGGATCAGAGCTGATAGAAAAGTGCCCTTTGATTCTTTGGAAGGAAAAGATCCAGAGCCTCACTGATTACAGGGGGAAAAAGAAGCCACTTCCAACTTTTAGTGACTTATCAGACATGGAGGATAAGAGTTTCTTTCAGAGTGAATCTGAGGATGAAAATATATCTTCTCAATTTGAGGAAGAGGAGATCATGGGTGGTCTAGAGAATGCCTCAAGTGCAACAGACAATGAAATCCAGATTGCTGAGATTTGCAGTGCGTACAGAGAAAAGGAAAATGGTACATCTTGAAGTTATTAGCTTCCACTTGCAATTAACTTCTCTAGTTATGGCTCATTTTGAAAACATCATCCATTTTGTTCATTTCTTTTCAATAAAAAGGAATTTATGCTGTCTGTTGTGGGAGATTCATTTGGTTTTAAACACTCTGCACTCTTGCTTCCTTTCTTTAAAGGCCCTTACCTTAACAACGATCAGTGAATCAAACTAAGCAGAGAAGTTTATTCCTTGTGGATTATAGAATATAAGTAAGTACCAGAAGAAATGAGTTGACTTAAATATCTAATACTTACCATTGAGCTGTAGATTTTTCCAACCATATTCCTCTCATGAAAGAAACTTTCATGATTGTGGCTAAAATTGATAATAATTGAGTGCAACACGAAATATGCAACGTAAAAAAACTAAAATAGGAGGAAAAATTAAAATTTTGCTCTCTAACATTGTTCTGTTCTTCAATGGCTTCCTTCCTTGCTTCCAACATATTTGCAAGCCTTATTAGATTAATTTAAGGGGTTTCTAAAATATAAGTACCAAAAAAGGAAAAGGAGACTATGAATATTTCGATGAAAAAAAGAGCAAAGATTTGATTAATTAAAATTTTATAATCAATCCTTGTCAAGCAAGCCACTCCCCATCAATTCCTTCAATTTCTCCAATGTCCATGCTGTTGATTCCAACATTACATGAGAAAAAATTCAAAGGAGATATCAAATTTTTTAGTACACACAAGGCAATGGAGGCTTGATGCAAATAAAAGTTCCAAATTGATAACATCTCTGGAAAAATGAAAAAAATTAAATGTTTGGAAAACTTTGGTTGGATGCTTACCAAGGCAAGGCAGGATCTTGGATGTAATCATCAGGGCAATAATCACTGAGATGTTGCTGCAAGCAGCTCTCATTTGCATTCAACCAGGGAGGAAACTCCATGACTTGATCAAATGGCTGGTAGCCATCATGCTCTATCTTCACTTCTGGTCCAACCTCCATGGCCTTCAAGAACTTGAACCACCATGCCGATGTCATTGAATTCATGGTGTTATTCCTCTCTATCTGGTGCTGCTCTCCAATTAATCTGATTTCGGCCATGTCCTCATCATCCATGGCATAATGCAGACCACCTCCACCGTAGGATTCAGTGACATCAGTCATGGCAGTATGCCCCATCTCATGTGGGGTGGCAACTGAAGGAACTTCCTCAGTGGTACTGACAGAGAGACCAGGGGAAGATGATGATGATGATGGAGAGTATGTGCAAGGTGATGATAGGCTGCTGTTGTTGTGGTAAAGTGTGGTTTCTAAGTTAGTGAAGTCTTGAAAATTGAGCTTGAGGCCTAAGGTTTGGCTTGGTAGGGTGAGGTTGAAGGGTTCTGGGGCAGATGGAGGAGGGATTGGAGAAGCAGCCCAGGGGAATGAATTTGAAGGAGGAGCAGGGTAATGAGGAAAAGATGAATAGGTAAAACTATCCTGATAAGAAAATAAGTTTTCAGTGGTTGATGTGTATATTCTGGGATTTCTCCAGGACTTCATCTTGGATTCTTGCTCAAAACATGCAGGAGGTGAAAGATGCAAGGGTTGTGCTTGTTGCTGCTGCTGCGTTTCTTGTTGCTTCTGCCGCTGTTCATTGGCCTGTTTCATGGCGGCTCTGTGGAACTTAAGTGCAGTGACAATTTCTCGTCTAGCCTCAGCCATGTTAAGAAGCCTTTCTTGGTAAGGCCTACTAGTGTGGAGTCTCCTCCTGACCTGCTTCTTGTGCTGTTGAGGTGGCTGAGGTTGTTGGGTTTGTGCTGATTCATTGAACCCTTCACCAAATTTCGTCTTTTGCCCATTAAACTGTTCAGAATCAAAAGAGTCAGGGTCCTTAGGATTCATGGGTCTTTGGCTCTTGAAGAGGTCAGTTGTTACACAAGACTGCGGATACGGGCACAAGAGAGATGAGGCAACTCTTCCTTAATCTTGCCAACTCTCTCAATTTCCATTGCTTCTTTGGTTTGAAGAAGATCGACCCTTCATCTCTCTACCATATACTTCTATGCATATCTGTTTTTTCAACTTAGGAAAGGTGGATTGGGAGAATCATGGTTTTTGCTCTCAAATGTTCTGAAGGACAAAAGTACAAAATGCAGAGGGAGGGGCAGAGGCTGATCTGGATGGTAGACCGGGAGGGCTTATGGGTGTTATAAATACCAGCTGAGGACAGTCTAGGGTTTTTAAATTATTTTGGAAATTTCCCTATTTTGGCAATGTACATTTGTTACCGTTTCATTACCTGCATCAAAGGGGAAGCTAAGGGGCTCTCCATCACTAAAATACCCTTTAATTTCAGCTGCATTTCCCAGTAGTTTCCCTCTCCTCTAAGAAAGCACACCTCCCTCTTCACAATCCTCCACAAATGTGAACACAGAACTTAAATTCTATTGACATGTAACTTATGCGATAAATTAAATGTACTTAAAAACGCACCACAACAAAGAGATCAACAAGAGAAGCATAGGACACTAAGCCATCCCTTTTCTTTCCTTGATTTAGGATAGAAGAGGAAATTCCCAATCTTTCCATTTAAAACAAAACTGTTCTACATGATTTGAGTCTTTCTGTTGATTGAACAAAGAATTTGGACCGTCTTTGTAAAGGCCTTCCACAACATGCTAAAGACAGAAACCCTCCATACCATCTTTTCCCCACTAATAATACCGTATCTATATCCCAGTTGTTGTTGCTGCCATTTTCACTCTTAACCTTTTTACTTCTTAATCAATTAGAGGTGACAGTGCCAGAGGCGGCTTCTGTGGCGTTAAGCAGAGTTTCGGCCAGCAACAACAGTGAAAATGAAACCCAGAGGACAAATTGTTACCTCTTCTGTTAATTTAATAAAGAAATCAACAATTTCTACGACCTAACACTGCAATATATTTTGTATACCTAAATTTGAAGCTGACACTGTTTGATCACAAGCATGAACGCTGGGGTCTATAGAGGGAAACTATACTTGTTAAACAATCCCCACAAATTAGAAACTCTTCTTGAATGTTGATTTGAGACATATATCATTTTCCTAAGCCAAATCTGTCTACTTGGCTATGAGGTAACTAGAACAGGAAACGACTAAGCTATCACCCATACTGATTTAGTTAAATTAAAAAGCTTGATGGCCAATAAAAGACAAAATTAAAAAGCTTCGGATCAATCAGGAAAAGAAAAGAAGGCTTGCAAAGAGATTTGGTTTCAATGATTAATAATTCTTGTTTTTGGCATTTAATGATGATCATATATTTTAACATACAAAATATGAATAGTATGTAAGTCAAAACTGTTTCATCAGTGAAACTTATATTATACTATTCAACAAAACCCTTATCCCCAAATCAGCAGAAAGAGTATAAACCTAGCAGAAGCAAAAATGTGAACATGCATAACCCCTATCCTACTTGCATCTGAACAGTCAGACATTCAGGATAAAATTCAACCATAAATATAAAGACGTGAAATAATGTCATTTAATAAGATGCATGAAAGAGAAAGAGAAGGAGAAGGAGAAAGAGAAGAGGGAAAGACCTGTGCTGTGTGTAGTGGATAAAGATGCAAATGCAAAATGTGACATTGGGGCTTCTGTTTCTGATGAGATCAAAAAAACCAGCTTCCACCAATCCCTCCACGCAGAAGCAGATGTAAAAAGATTAGCTTTCTACGAATCACATTCACACAGCACACCCTTACGCACAATCCCCCATATGCTTCCATCCCCTGTTTCTCTCTCTCCCTTTGGATTCCATTCGCACCACTGCCTGTTAAATTTATTCCTCTGTTTTCTTACTCAGATCCTAACTGAGTAGCTGCTGTGACCCTTCCCCACACAAACCCACCAGCTCTGCTAGTCTCCCTACAGTAATTCTTGGACCCCTTTTAAAGTATAGAGTCAACATTCATCTTTCACCCGCCCTTCTTCACCATTTTGAAGAAAATTTGCAGAATTTACAAGAACCCCATGTAGCTACAGGCTTCTAAATGCAAATCTTTTGCAGGATTTAGGGGAAACCCATTTAACAATCCGATTCAAAATGCAAAATTTCTCTTGGGTTTTTGCTTGAACATTCTAAAACAGTGAAATTGTAGAAAAAGGAAATAAATTTGATTTGGGTAATTGCATGTTGGGTAATGGGAAGTGGGTAGTGGGCAGTGGCGTGGTGGGGGAAGAATAGATGATCAAGTTGGCCAAGAAGGGGTGGGACCTTCTGCAAAGACAGACGGACATGATGTGACGGGTCATAATCGGACGGCTAAGCTCCACGGATGAGGAGGGAACATCACTGACAAGGATGCCATGTGGGCAGATGTTTGAAGATACTATCAGAGGCAGCTTGACACGTGGGATACCCGAAAGGAGACAACAAGTTGGCAGCTGACCACCGTCCCCACCGCCGCAAAAAGCCTGCACCCTCCTCTGCCCCAATTCAATTCCCTTCCCTTCCCTTTCACCCCCCACTCCCCATTTTAATTGAAAGAGCCCATGTTTTGCATCTAATGCTGTACAGACGATTGCAAAACATAGATTTTTTAATAAAAACAGAGTTTAATATTAATATTTTTATATTTAAAAACAACTATTTTATATATAATTTAAATTTTAAAATAGTTCTTTTAATTAAAATTTTACAATAAATAAATTCTCAAAAGGACATTGACCTTTATGCTGGCATGTAAGCTTCTGACTTTTCTTTTTATTTTTTTTTTTGTACATAAGGTAATGCTTTAACTACAAAGGGGTTTCGTAATTTACTCTCTTTGTTTCTGTTCTGAAATTGAATTTGACTTTCATTAAGGCGTTGAGGTGATAATCTATTTAGGAATATGAAGAAAAAAACAAAAATGTGTCATATATATAGATATGAACTGAATTAGATATGGAATGGAAGGGTCCCGGATGCAGCCCTTCATACAGATAAGATTCCCTTTTTTTTTTTTTTTCTGCCTTAACCATCTAAAATTGTGTGGTCACCACTTTCTGCTGTTAGTGAACGCGGCCGTGGGGCCATTGCCATTCACTCAATAAAAGTTCTAGAGAGGTGATAAGGCACCCCACAAATAATAGTTTAGGTTACACAAAATTATAAATTTATTTTATTAATTTATAATAAAATACTTGAAAATAAAGTAAAAGTGAAAAAAAGA
>BPVZ01000020.1:2895953-2919120 GCA_020521535.1 Rubroshorea leprosula
TTATATTAATTATTAAATAAGATGATTTTTATTTTCTTATTCATCTAATAATTTTTATTTTATAGTATTATAGAGTTCAAATTGTTTTCTCAAAATTTAATTTTGTGATTTATTAAAAAAAAAAAAGTTGTGTGCGCACCATCCATCTAAGAATTCCAGAAAAAAAAAAAAAAGAGAAACAAACAGAAAAAAAAGAGGAAAACACACAATGGGACCTGCCGCAGTGACAGTTGAAAAAACCTGGGGGGAAAATGCAAAACCGGAAAAATATTATGGTCCGAATTTAAATTACCGGTTCCTATTTCATCCAATTACAATGCCCGATTTTTCAATCAAATCCGGGCGTCGACCCTGCTCTGTGCAGTAGTCCAAGCACACAGAGGGATAGATCTGCTGCTCATACCTCTTTCCAGATCGATCTTTATGATTCCCAATCGTTTCTGCTAGTCTCCGCTTCTCCGTCGATCTACCAGTACTTCTCTTTCCTCTCGCTCTGCAATTCTCCCTGCGATTTGGTTGCATTTCATTACGTTTTCCATTCTCATTTTGCGTAAATCTGAGTTTCAGGTGAGAATTAGCTTCAAGAGAAGAGAAATGGCTGCCGGTGGATTTGTGAGCCGAGCATTCGAGTCGATGCTCAAGGAGTGCGCCGGAAAGAAGTATCCCGATCTTCAGAAGTCAATTCAGGCTTATTTAGGTAACATCTTGTCTGGCTTCCTGCTTATCTATTAGCTCTTCGTGTTTCGTTTATTTGAACTGAATCTAAAAAAAGGCGTGGTAAAATGGCAATTGATTTGTAGTGCATTTCTTTGTTTGGATGATAGTGATGATCGTCTTCCTTCCTGATTTTGATTATATATAATTTCTGGAAAGTGTTCTTCCTCCCAGAATTTGATGCTTATTATATGCTTTTGCTTCTTCAGATGGTACAAAGGAAGTCAAACAGCACCCTCTACCTAGTGAGCCAAATCAAGCGGTATCTTCTGCTGGAGATGGAAGGTTTGTATTTTACTATCTTTGGCTGCAGATTTCCGTACTGAAGATACCTATAGGATGTAGTAAAAATTGTTTTCCTTTTAATTGTTTTGGTTTATTAGTTATTTAGTTTAACTTGATGTTATCGATATGATTGTTCTAGACTATTTGCTTGCTTGCCTATTCAGAAACTATGGTTGAATATATATTATTATTATGATGAGATCATGAATGATGCTGTAACAACTCTAGACGTCTTCTAATGTTGTTGGAATGATTTTCATGTGTAGTTCACTTGAAACTGAAAGTGGTGCGGAAAAAAGTGGAACTGAAACAGATGGATCAAGCACAGCTCCACAGACAACTGAGGAGACAGAGAATGTTGATAAGCCAGTAG
Organism: Rubroshorea leprosula; assembly: GCA_020521535.1. Taxonomy (NCBI): domain Eukaryota; kingdom Viridiplantae; phylum Streptophyta; class Magnoliopsida; order Malvales; family Dipterocarpaceae; genus Rubroshorea; species Rubroshorea leprosula. The sequence goes on from BPVZ01000020.1 coordinate 2,897,326, forward strand.
TTTTGAGTAGAACCATCGCAATTGCCTTGGCAAATGCTGGATACACATTGGAAGGTGCTGAGGTGGAGCTTGTTTTGAATCCTCTTCGGCTTGCATTTGAGACTCAAAATTTGAAAATCCTTGAACTTGCTTTGGATTGTCTGCATGTATGTACTTTCTTTGTTTCTTTAGTTGTTATTTTAGAACATTTTCTCTCTATTCGTTAGACTTTCTAAAGATTAGATATGTAGGGTTAAGGGATTCCCATCTGGTTGTATACCTTGTAAAACTCTTCTCTCTCTGTTCAGTGTTTTCTAAATTTCCAGTTGGTAGCAATCAATTAATTTGATCTGCTCAAATTCCATGAATGCAGAAACTAATTGCCTATGATCATTTGGAAGGAGATCCTGGTTTAGATGGTGGGAAAAATGTACCTCTATTTACAGAGATCCTGAACATGGTCTGTGGTTGTGTAGATAATTCATCTCCTGATAGGTATATCTTTGGTTGTGCTGGTAATCTGTTTCATAATATATACTACTTGTTATGCCTGTTTAATCTTTGAAACAAATGTGCAGTACAATACTTCAAGTGCTTAAGGTGCTTCTTACTGCTGTGGCATCCACAAAATTCAGAGGTACATTGCTAGGGATATTGTAGATATTCTTTTTGGTTTTATTTCTTTTATAGATAAGGTCATCTGTTGCACTAATTTCCCTATCTTACCTCTGCATTAGTCTCTGTTCCATGTTATTGTTATGTGAAAAGAGGGGGAAATGGTAATGAACTTAGGATGACATAGGTGGGCACATCATCATGATCATTGGCTCTTGAGTAGTAATTCCTCTAAGATATAGAATGCTGGGCCATACCTCACTTATCTTCTTCAAAACATTCATTTAGCTCCATTATGTGCTGACAGTTGAGACACAAGAAAGACACAATATAGTATTCTCACTTTTCTTTAGAACTTCTGATTTTTTTCTAACTTGTTTTTATGAGTTAAGTTCTTGTACTCTTTCTTGGGATATTATTACAGAGTCATTGTTGAGATGGTTCTTGAAATTAGGCAAGAAAAGTAAGATAGTATTGTTGGGGGGGCATGATATTTTACCCTTATGCGATTAATCAAAATAAACTACTTTTTTCTGTTTGGCATAAAGGCAGAGAAATCTATATGGAATAAAGGGTTATAGAATTTTCATTCAGATCTTGGTTTATATAATATCTTCTTGTATGCAAGAAGTTAAATAGGTTTACTTCATTCTGCTACCATGGTGGCAACCTGGAGGGTTAGCTTTTATTTCTTTCCTGTATTTTTGATCTTGTGACTTTAGTAAATCCAAATTGCAGTCCATGGGGAACCTTTGCTTGGAGTTATCAGAGTGTGCTATAATATTGCTCTCCACAGGTAAAATTTGTATCCATTGAGGGTTACAACTCTCCGTATTAAAGTCATGTTCATAGTTTCTTGTTTGAATCTGCAGCAAGAGTCCAGTAAATCAAGCAACGTCCAAGGCAATGTTGACACAGATGATCAGTATCATATTTAGGAGAATGGAGACTGATCCGGTTTGAAATTTAAATTTCTGAATTTTAGTGTGTTATTCTGTTATTGGAGGAAGAAAGATAATTATGTCTTTTACAGGTTCAGGTCTCCTCTTCATCTGTTCCTTCTGATCATACAGCAGCTGCTTCTGCAGAGAATTCTAGCTCCACTGCTGAAAAAAATGGGATAGAAATGACTTTAGGAGATGCACTTAGTCAGGTTAAAGGCACCACTATTGCATCTGTTGAGGAAATCCATAATCTTGCTGGTGGTGCTGACATCAAGGTCCAACTGGGTCAATTCTTATTTAATAATTAATTGCATTGTGGTGCCACTGCCTTCAGCTTTTTTTAACTATGTACACTATGTTAGATGTTTGGTTTTATGAGTTTATCTTTTTGGCTTTGTGACTTCTTTCATGTAGTGTATTATGTTCTCATCTTTGAACTTTTACATGGTGTACAGGGTTTAGAGGCTGCACTTGACAAAGTGGTCCATGTTGAGGATGGTAAAAAGATTACACGGTACGCACATGATTGAAGATTCTAGTTTCATGTTCTCAGGCCAATTTTTTTCCTTTTTATTCCATTTTATTGGATGTTTGGTATGATGACTCTTAACACTTTCTACGACTCTGATACTTCTCAAGAGGGATTGACCTTGAGAGCATGAGTATTGGAAAACGTGACGCTTTACTAGTATTCCGCACGCTCTGCAAGGTTGGTTTTGTTACAGTTCTCTCAATTTTCCTAGCATATGTGAGCTTTGTTCAAGAATCCCCATGGTGCAATATAATGTCTGCAGATGGGTATGAAGGAAGACACTGATGAGGTAACTGTGAAGACGAGAATTTTGTCCCTTGAACTTCTGCAGGTTAGTTTTATGATTTTTTTTCTCTGGTTTTATGACCATGCTTTGGTTGGTAGTCTAACAAAATGCTAATAGAGCCCTTTCCAAGCTACTTAAAGTCAGCCCAAGGCCAAGAAGTGTTTAATTCTTTGTTTCTCTGTTCAAGGGATATCTTTTTGATTCTCATTTCTACTATTATTATGTATGTGTTGAATTTCCCTTATGTTTGAGATTTGGAACTAGGGACGTCTGAAATGTTGAAATTAAATTTTATTATTTATCAACATTAACACCTGGAATCTTATCATGACAAATTGTCTTTTCTCTTAAATTTAATTCAAGTCATAACTTGCATGATACTCACCTGCCCATGGTAATGTTAAAATGGTGCTGCAGGGCCTGCTGGAAGGGGTTAGCAATTCATTCACAAAGAACTTTCACTTCATTGACTCTGTGAAGGCATACCTTTCCTATGCTTTGTTGCGAGCTTCAGTTTCACAGTCTCCTGTCATATTTCAGGTTCCCTTTCATCTATTTATATTCCTTTTCTTCATCTGGTTTTACTAGAGCTACTATGAGAATTTGCCTCTTATTATGCATTTCTTTGGCGCAGTATGCTACTGGGACCTTCTCTGTGCTTCTGTTGCGATTCAGGGAAAGTCTTAAAGTATGCATTTGATCTTGATAGATTCCTATGTTCTCTTTCTGACATGGCATGTTTGCTTTAATTTATGGTTCTTACTTTATTGTGCTTTATATCAACTATTTTCCTTTCAGGGTGAAATTGGTGTCTTCTTTCCCTTGATAATTCTACGGTCGTTAGAAAGCTCAGAATTTCCAATCAATCATAAAATGAGTGTTCTTCGGTACTATTTTCATTCTAATTGATTGAAATCCTGCATCTAGTAGCTGCTTGTCGATTTTTATTATGTCACTGGGCTTTCAGCATTTGGTCATGTTTTTGTCATCTCTAATCAGGTGTGGCTTTGCAGGATGCTGGAGAAAGTTTGCAAGGATCCTCAGATGCTTGTTGACATTTATGTGAACTATGACTGCGATCTCGAGGCACCAAACCTCTTTGAACGCATGGTATGGATATAGTTACTTATTAGTAGCAATAATGTTTATTTTATATATACATATTCAAGGCTCTCTTATGCTGTGATGTCATTTTCCTTGTGACAATACAGGTTACATCTCTATCTAAAATTGCTCAAGGGACACAACATACAGATCCGAACTCTGTTGCTGTATCCCAGACAGCGTCACTTAAGGGTTCATCGATTCCAGTATGTTCGCTGATTACTCTATTTATGTGCTTCTTTTTCTGATAATATCAGCTGAAGATGCTTGATGAACCCTTCCTGCTTGCTTTACCAGTGCCTTGTCAATGTGCTGAAATCACTGGTTGATTGGGAGAAGTCTCGAAGAGAATCGGAAGAGTTGAGACAAAACAGCCAATCTCTCGAGGAAGAGTCAACTAGAAAATCTGCTGAGATGAGTGGGAGGGAAGATTTAATGAGTAACTTTGAGAAGGCAAAAGCTCATAAAACTACAATGGAGGCTGCCATCTCTGAGGTAACTGTCAGGTTTTACATTTACAGCTTGATCGATCAGAATGCAAGTTTTTTGCAATGCAAATGACAATATTGTCATATGTATTATGGTCCAATCCTCATTAATTTCACATAAAACGAAAATGTTATAAACATATGGTTCTCATTATCACAGTTCAATAGGAATCCAGTAAAAGGTGTAGAGCATCTGATATCAAATAAGTTGGTGGAAAACAATCCTGCTTCTGTTGCTCAATTTCTAAGAAATACTCCCAATCTAGACAAGGTAGGATGCTTAATCTCATACACCTTTACTGTCAACAGTCCATGGAAGTCTTGTAACTCTATCTGATCTTGCAGGTGATGATTGGTGATTATTTGGGCCAACATGGGGAGTTTCCCCTTGCTGTCATGCATGCTTATGTGGATTCAATGAAATTTTCAGAAATGAAGTTTGATACTGCAATTCGTGAATTTCTTAAAGGATTCAGGCTCCCTGGAGAGGCTCAAAAAATAGATCGAATCATGGAAAAGTTTGCAGAACGGTATGGTTCTTTGCCATGTGCATAAGCCTTTTTCTGTGAGTTCTCAAGTAAACATACATATGAAAATAGAATCATGTGACAACATACTGGGAAGGATTTCTTTTCAGCTCAAAAGCTAGATTTTGTGCCAATTATCACCAGTTTATGCCATTTTTTCTTTCTGCTAAAAACTGGAATCTTTCATTAAATAAAGAAATTTAACTCGTTGAACAAATTTCTATTGTACTTGCAGTAACAATCCTGGAATGTCCTTGAACTGTTCTTATCTATTAGCTTGGATTTAACTGTTTAGATGCCCCGGGCACAAAAATTTTAAATCTTCTCTCTTACAATTTTCTTTTAGAGCCTTCCAAAATTTTGGTAAATTCATATGCAAATTTGCCATGCATTTGAAACCAGTATTGCTGGTTGAGAAAGCAATCACTAGTGTGTTTTTCTTTTTGAAATGCATCAGTGATACGTCAATCATTCTTCTATCAATTCTTTGAATAGGTCATTTTTTGGGGGTGTTTCTCAAAGTAATCAAGGTTTTATTTGGTAAATAGAATTTATAGCCCCTTTAACATGCTAGGTGGTCATTTGCTCTTGTTATGTGTGGCAGATATTGTGGAGATAATCCAGGTTTATTCAAGAATGCAGACACTGCATATGTTCTTGCATATGCTGTAATAATGTTGAATACTGATGCCCATAACCCTATGGTCTGGCCTAAAATGTCAAAATCAGATTTTGTACGCATAAATGCCACGAATGATCCTGAAGAGTGTGCCCCCAGAGAACTCCTTGAAGAGATCTATGATTCTATCTTGAAAGAAGAGATCAAAATGAAGGAGGATAGTGCTGATATTGGGAAAAGTAGCAGGCAGAGGCCAGAAGGTGAAGAGAGAGGCGGTCTTATTAGTATTCTTAATTTGGCTCTCCCTAAGATGAAGTCATCTACAGATGCTAAGTCAGAGAGTGAAGCAATTATTAAACAGACACAAGCTATAATTCGGAATCAAGGAGTAAAGAGAGGAGTTTTCTACACTTCACAACAGATTGAACTTGTACAGCCTATGGTTGAAGCTGTTGGGTGGCCATTGCTTGCTACTCTCTCTTTTATGATGGGGGAAGTTGATAATAAACCAAGAGTTGTTCTCTGTATGGAAGGATTTAGAGCTGGAATACATATTACACAAATTCTGGGAATGGATACCATGCGATATGCCTTTTTAACATCTCTGGTCAGGTAATTTTCCTTCTTTGGGCCCCCAAAATTTTCCCTGTTGATCATCGTTTTCATGAGGTATTCTCTTTATCGTTTCCTGTTGTATTTGCTTTGCTTATTGTTCTACTTGTTTAATTGTTCCTAAGTTCTAGCTTTTTCTTGGTTTTCATATTGGTAACATTATTTATCAATTCATGCATTGATATATAGGCTTTTAAATTTTGCATTATAGGTTTACTTTCTTGCATGCGCCAAGGGAAATGCGCAGTAAAAATGTGGAAGCATTGCGCACTCTTCTGACTCTATGTGAGTCAGAACCAGACTCCCTTCAAGACACATGGAACGCAGTTCTAGAATGTGTTTCTCGTCTTGAATTCATTACTACAACCCCTGCTATTGCTGCAACTGTCATGCATGGATCAAATCAGATCTCCAAGGATGCTGTTGTTCAGTCCTTGAAAGAGTTGGCTGGGAAACCTGCTGAAAAAGTTTTTTGGAACAGTGCCAAACTACCCAGTGAAGCTGTTGTGGAGTTCTTCAATGCGCTTTGCGGTGTATCAGCTGAAGAGCTGAAACAAACTCCAGCTCGTGTTTTCAGTTTGCAAAAGCTTGTTGAGATCAGCTATTACAATATGGCTCGTATACGAATGGTATGTCTTTTAGCCCAGCTCTTTCTAAGTTTGCTAGATGCCATTGGAAAGTTTAATTGTGCAATTTGACTTTGCATGCCAAATCTTTACTTGCACATAAAGTGATATTCCGTTTCTTAATTTCTTGTTCAAATTTCTCTTTGGTGATTTATGCTTTAAAATTTTAACTGATGTCTACCAGGTCTGGGCTAGAATATGGTCTGTCCTTGCAAACCATTTTATTTCTGCTGGGAGCCATCACGATGAGAAAATCGCTATGTATGCGATAGATTCTCTCAGGCAGCTTGGAATGAAGTATTTGGAGCGTGCTGAATTGGCCAGTTTCACTTTCCAAAATGACATTCTCAAACCCTTTGTTATTCTCATGAGAAATAGTAGAAACGAAACCATAAGGCATCTAATTGTTGACTGCATTGTACAAGTATGTATAATTGCTCAAATTTTCTGAACCTTATTTCCATTTTTGGTTTATTAATTTTCTGTTATAAACCTCATCAGGTGTTACTTTCTGCATTGCTGTTGGGTATTTTTATTAGAGTCTTATTATTTGATGTCTATGGCAGATGATAAAATCTAAAGTTGGAAGCATAAAGTCTGGATGGCGTAGTGTTTTTATGATTTTCACAGCTGCTGCAGATGATGATTTGGAATCAATTGTTGAAAGTGCATTTGAGAATGTTGAACAGGGTATTAGTTGACACTTTTTCTTCTAGAAGATTGGTTCCTTTGTTTTATGAGTTAAATTAACACTAGGATGTTTGCAGTTATACTAGAACACTTCGATCAGGTAGTAGGAGATTGCTTTATGGACTGCGTCAATTGCCTTATCCGGTTTGCCAACAACAAATGTTCCCATCGTATAAGTTTGAAGGCCATTGCCCTTCTCCGTATATGTGAAGATCGTCTAGCAGAGGTTGGTTTTTACAGCCTTCAAGCTTATTTTTCCATTAAGCAATTTGACACCATCCATTTAATCCCATATCTTTTTGTGACAGAGTTGACTGCTAGTTTCAACAAAGTTTTAGTAATTTATACATGATTCTTGATATATGTGGTGTTTTAAGGCTTCTACAGTTCTGACTCGATTATTGAATTTCCTGAAACCGTGCTTTCATTTCTGCTGAAAAGTGGGGAAATTGTTTTAACTGTTTTCTCATTGTTTATTCCAAAACAATATGTGAAAAGAGTTCATTTCTACTGCATAGCATTGTTGCTTTGCTTACAGAATATTCTTGTTAATTGCTTTAACATTGTTATTTTCTTCAGGGGCTTGTACCTGGTGGGGCTTTGAAGCCAATTGATATAGATGGTGACTCAGCTTTTGATGTAACTGAGCATTATTGGTTCCCAATGCTGGCTGGTTTGTCTGATCTAACATCAGATCAAAGACCTGAAATTAGAAGCTGTGCACTTGAAGTTTTGTTTGACTTGTTGAATGAGAGGGGTAGCAAGTTCTCAACATCATTTTGGGAGAGCATTTTTCATCGTGTCTTGTTTCCCATTTTTGATCACGTAAGATTTGTTGGAAAGGAGAGCTCAATTTCTTCTGGGGATGAATGGCTTCGTGAGAATAGCATTCATTCACTTCAGTTGCTATGCAACCTGTTTAACACTTTCTACAAGGTATTGGGAGGCTTTTGTTGGTTTCTTTGCTCTATCTAATTGTCTCATCCTGCAATTTGAGAGAAGGAGATGGCAACAAATGGTAGAAGAAAAGAATTATTATTTGAGTGGTAACACTTTCTTGTCTTGTTTCTTTTATACAGGATGTATGCTTTATGTTGCCACCACTCTTGAGTTTGCTGTTGGACTGTGCTAAACAAACAGATCAGGCTGTTGTTTCAATTTCTCTGGGTGCATTAGTGCATCTTATAGAGGTTGGAGGACACCAATTCAGTGAGGGTGACTGGGATATGTTGTTGAAGAGCATAAGGTGCTTATCTCATGTGATTAGAAGAGACTAATCTTTTAAAATTAGAATCTTTAGTAATTGTGTTACAACCAATCATATTCATTGCACTTTATTTGGATGACCAGAGAAGCATCATACACAACACAACCACTTGAGCTACTTAACGCTGTAGGATTTGAGAGTCTTAAGAACCCTTCAGTTGTGATTAGAGATTTTGAAGTTAATAAATATGGCAGAGTAGATAATCATCAGCTTGATAAAAGTGATGGTGGCACTGCAAGAACTATTAATGCATTGGTCTCAGAGGAATACAGTCAAGAATCTGCGTTGCAATCTATTACAGATGGTTCTGAAGGTTGGTTCTCCCTCACTCCCTCCCTACATCCTGCTCTCTCTCTCTCTCTCTCTCTCTCTATATATATATATATATATTTAATTTATTTTCTATCTAGAGACATGTTTGTGGGACAACAATTGATTTAACTTGTAAACAACTGAGAATTGAGAAGTTGTATAATTATCTTATAATATGATTCAGAAACAAGTTGCTGAGTATGCCATAAACAATTTATCATGTTTTATTGCTGGGTAGTAACATCCTAAGGATCTTCTTTTCTCCCATACTGCAACTAAGGGCTTATCATTATGCTACTTTTGAAGAAGCCCATGCTAGATAGCAAATGCATTTATTTAGAAGTGTCTTTCTTCTAGTAGGTGTTCCATCACCTTCAGGTCAATCTCAGAATTCTGCTGAAGCTGGGGGCGTACAAAGAAGTCAAACTATAGGTCAAAGAATTATGGGAAACATGATGGATAACCTCTTGCTCAGAAGTTTCACCTCAAAATCTAGGAATCGGACAGCAGAGATTTCAGCACCCTCTTCTCCAACTAAGGTTAGTTAATCGTGATGTCTGGCATGTCTTTTTCTGGACCTCTGGTGTGATTTCTGTTCTGTATCTCTGGTGCTTCCTAGCTTACTGTGATCAGTCTTGACCACAATCTTTTTTTTCTTTTGGCCAGAAGATTATATCCTTTTGTTAATGTTTTAAATCAACTCAGGAAGTCTTAGGCTCCATTTAGTATGGTAGTGGTTTTTGGTTTTCAAAATTCAAATAATCAAAATTAACAATCAAAAACCAAAATTAAAAATTAAAATTGCCAACTTATTGGGTATAAAATTTTAAAACAAATACCTAAAACTCCAAACATAATTAATGTATAGAACTACTTAATTTTATTCTAGGGTTTCCAAAATTTTAAAAACCAAAGCCACAACCATACTAAATGGAGCTGTAGTTTACAATCTGTTTTCTCCAGTTTTTGCATCTTTCAGTCTAGATTAGTTCACAAGCTCCCATAAGTGCTTGCCTATGCTTGCATTACCCTCAAAGTTTCAAAAGGTATTGTTTTATTGTGGATGTATGCATTTTTCTCCTCTTTCTATTGTTGTTGTTGTTGTTATCATTCCATCTGTCATGCTAGGTTCCTGAGTCAGTTGAACCTGAAATCAAAGACGAGGAGGAAAGTCCACTGATGGTAACTGTTAGGGGCAAGTGTGTCACTCAGTTATTACTTCTTGGTGCCATTGATAGCATTCAGGTGTGCTCTAGTTCTTCATGAAGCTGTTTTTGTGAAACAGATATATTAGCAAACATCAGGTTTGCATCTGATAATTCTTTTTCTGATTAAAAATGTCTTAATTTTGCAGAAAAAGTACTGGAGTAATTTGAAAGCATCGCAGAAGATTGACATTATGGATATCTTGTTTTCTTTCTTAGAGTTTGCTGCTTCTTATAATTCATATTCCAACCTCAGAATGCGTATGCACCATATTCCGGCTGAAAGGTGAAAAAAATTCATTACCCCCATGTGAAACTTTTATCCTCAGTAATATTTACTCACAAATTTTTGCCTAGTGGAAGTACTCATCATCTTTAATAGCTTTTGCAGGCCACCTCTAAATATTCTCCGCCAGGAGTTAGCAGGAACCTCCATATATCTGGATGTCCTACAGAAAACAACTTTGGGGTTTAATAGTGATAATGAACAACTCTCTGATGCTGAAAAGAAGCTGCAAGGAATAGCAGAAGACAAACTGGTCTCTTTCTGTGAAAAGGTACTTAGGGATGCATCTGATCTTCAGTCAAATGTAGGGGAAACTACTAACATGGATGTTCATAGAGTTCTGGAGTTGCGCTCTCCAATCATTGTTAAGGTATGAAGTCGTCCCCCATAATATACTTGAAAATGATGTATGTTGTGCTATTTCCATTGATGCAGTATATATTTTAGTTGCTTATTAGCTAATTATAATGCAGCAGTCATCTCTTTTATTTATAGATGCACTAGATTTGCATTTATAATAACGTAAGCGTTTGTTCCTTCAGGTGCTTAAAGGCATGTGTTTTATGAACAATAAGATCTTCAGGAGACACCTAAGAGAGTTCTATCCTTTGCTTACAAAACTTGTTTGCTGTGATCAGGTAAATCTCCCTCTTGTTTGCATGCCATTAGTTTTTTAACATGTCAATTCCAAGAAAGTAGGTGTACTATCATTCAACATTCTTTTCAGCAGTTCTTTTACAACTAAACTGGGTAATTTGATTTGGCCTGATTACCAGTGAAGCTAAAGCCCATTTTATCCTTAGCAGGTCATAATGTATTCTGTAGTTTGTAGTCTACTAACTATTTAGTTGTAAGGAAAATGAGTGCATTCGTTTCTAGTGAAACTTATTTGTAGAAGCTAATAACTATTTCTAGGGATCCATCAGGAAAGAAATCTACAATCCTCCGCACTCACCTCTCCTGCATACATAGCAAATGTGCCTTTTGCTGTTGCCACCACCAGATGTCCAATGTCTGGGTGGAGTGGCGGGAGGGTGAGAGGGGGAGTAACTATACTGTCACTGTCTGGTTGCATGCGGCCTCTTTATTTTTTCTGTGGTGCTTTTTAACTGATCATGTCTTTATCGTTTGTTCAGATGGATATCCGTGGAGCAATTACTGAACTTTTTAGGGCGCAGTTGAAAGCACTCCTACCATAATTATTCTTGTAAGCTATATTTGTCAGCAATTTTCGACCTCACTGCACATAGCGTAGCTGATTGGATCAATTCTCATCATATTTTTTGTGGGATTAACAATGCCAATATATAAGGATCTGTAGCATCTTTTAATGAAAGAATGTAGATGTTTGTGATTGACTATACTCTTTATAGTCTCTGATTATTTTTGCCAGTAGGATAGAATTGCGACCCATTCAGAAGTCAATGACCCAAGTTTTGTACTAAGATTTTAATAATCCTATTTATTATTGATTTTTGAATGTTGTGGCCATGCAAGCCGCTGTTTATCTCCTGTGTTTGCTTCAGTTGATAATCAAGATTTTTAGGGGCTGAGGCAGGTGCTCAACGAACAAGGCTCAAAAATATGCTTTAACACCCCCTGTAACCTCTAAACAAAAAAATAGTCTATTGGATTTTTAGGTTTTTACTTACATGTTTGCCTTTTGTGAGCCCTAACAATCTCTCTCATTTACTTGTAAAATGTGATGTGATTAGCTCCCGTGGGTGTAACTAGTATGGCCCTTGCATACTCCTCTCCATGAGCCAACGGGCAAAGTCATGTAAATACACATTCATGCCTTTGGCTACGCAATCCATGGGAATCCCTTGCCGGTTTCAAGACTCGTCACCATTAGCTCTAATATCAGTTGGTCTTTCGCTTAACAGATAAGGCTCAATGGAGGCTCAATACATATTTTTTAGCACCATCTTGAATTTAAAAAATTAATTTATTAGGTTTATTAGTTTTTACATATATATTTATTTTATCCTTAGAGACTTATTTCAATTACAATAAATCGTGAATATAAAACCATGTATAAATAAATAACTTCACATCTAAAAATGCCAAATAAATAAAATTAAAAACACAATTTTCCTTAAATACTAGAAACCATATCATAAACAAGTAAAATGTCAATGTATCATCAGATTTTCAAACTCACCCTATAATAGTCGAGAATAAATATAAAGCTCAATTTTCTTCACTTTCGTCCCTCACCTGTCTCAGCTCTGCCTCCGCTGCCTTCAGTAGTAGCAGCACTGCATTCTTCCATCTCATCACTCTTCATTTGCTCTCGAATAACCTTCAACTCCTTTTCTATATACTGCACACTTTCATAAATCTTCATTATATTCTTCTTATGAGTATCGATGTTTTCCATTAACTCGACTTGGTCATTGAATAAATCCACATCCATTGGCATCCTCCCTATTGCATTGACAAAGGACTCGGCCTTCTCCCTGTAAGCTTCGTTGACAAGCAAAACGGCCTCGCCATTTTTCAGGGACTTGTTGACCTGAACACCAATGATCTTTAAATTTGCGCTTCTGAAGCGGTTCATGAAGTTTTCCAGATGTTTCATCATCTTCTTGTTGTTGCTGGCGAGAGAGAATTTCCGGTGACTGCTATTGGAGAAGAATAAGCTTTGTGGTGAAAGCAGTTTACGGAAATTGGAAGATATCAAAGTGATGCCCTAATTTGACATAAGAAAGATATGGAATTTAATTGGAAGATATCAAAATGTTAATTTGGAGATACACCGAATTTCCTCTCCAATTCTTCTATAATCACCGGGCTATTCTGATAAAAACTCTCCCCTGTTTCTTGCACAATAAGAGAAAGAGAATTGCACTTGGCCCTATAAGCCTAATGACGTTAGTCATTGAATAAGTGCATTCTTTTTCTCTTGAGGGATTTTAAATCCGTCTCATATTAAAATATTAAAAAAAAAAAAGAGAATTAACTTCCAATTTTAGTTTTTTACATAAAAGTTGTAGCTTTGTTGTTAGTATTATATTGCTCTAATTATAATTTTTTTTGTTTTCTATTTGCGAAAAAATATATAAAATATTAATTAAAATTAATTAATTTATATTTTAAATAAAATGATGTGTGAAAATAGGTTTGTAATTAAGAAGCCTTATCAAATGAAGTAGTAATTTTACATTCAATTGTTTTTTCATATTTTAAAAATACTAAAAATTTACAATAATTATAATATTTATATGACACCAAAATAAAATAATATATAATATTATATATCTTAATCCAATTAAAAGAGTTAATGAAAATTACGTTATACTATCATATATTATAGAATTTTATTATCAATAAATCATTTTCTTTTACATCTATCCAACAAGGACCCTACTATACATGGCAAGATTAAGCCAAATCCAAAATACAGACTCTATTATTAATAATTATATGATTCTCCCACCATATAAAGAATATATTATGGTCAAGGGTGGAACTCTTCCACAAGTAACATATTGATCATTGGTACTGGAAATATGGAACGCTGTAAAAAGACCAACAAAATCATACAAAAACTACTCAAACCTAGCTATGGTATCCACAGCCACAGGATCAATTTACTTTAGGGGGAACTAAAATGTAGTGCTATACTGCTATGTAACCAACATACCCTTCATCTCCCCCAGCGTACCCTCCACCTTCATGGCATTCTTCTCAAGCTTATTAAGCGTTGCAACCATGCCAACGTAGTCACTGAATATTTCCACATCCACGGGCATCATCCTTGTTGCATTGACGAAGGCCTCAGCTAGCCTTCTGCCCCTCGGCTTCGTGGACAAGCAAAAAGGCCTCGCCTTTTTTCTCGGATCAGTTGACCTGAACGCCATTGATCTTCAAATTTGCACTTCTGAAGCGGTTGCAGAAGTTTGCGGCCAACTGTTTAAACATCTTGACGCTGGAGGCCAGCGATCTTCAAACTTGCAGAATTTCTGGCAGATGCAATCGGGGAGACTGTAGCTTTGCATGAAGATCAGTTTGCTCTCCAAATAAAAATGAAAAAAGTGCATTATGGGCCCGATAGGGCTCTCTAGTGACTAATGCTAAAGAGCTATGGGCTTAATTCGGGCATTACAGCCCACGAATGGTTTGGCAACCCATCTGGAACCTATAGTGTGGGGCTTAAGTAAATCCATTATTTTTGTTTTTTTGTTTTTTTATCCTATATTGTAAAAACACAGGTTAAAAGTATAATAAATATATATTTTTATAATTAATTTATATAAAATAAATAAATATTAATTTTGGATTAATTAATTAACCAATTAAAATTATCAACATATCAACTATGTTAAAATAAAAATTAACTTTTATAATTTTTTATATAAATTTATTATAAAAAATATATTTATTACAACTTTAAGGTACCAATTAGATAAATATTTTGTTTTTTTGCTTATTTTTTTTTGTAAATAGTAAACCCATTTATTTTGTAGTACATTCTCTGGTTTTTTTCCCATATCGAGATTTTTCACCTAAATTGATGTGTCGGTTACATTTGGCATTTGATTCTCATATTGATCTTTTACCTTTGTCGTGCTTCAGATGTCTTGTGTGTTTGTATTAGAATCCCCGATATATATTATTTATTAATTTATTTTTAGTTTTAGTTTTGGCTTTCAACAGTTGTATAAATTTTAACTGAAACAAAAAACCATAGACAGCATTGCCGAATGGCCTGTAAATCTCTGTAAATCTCTCTACTTCCGTACTTTCTGATTATTTCAACGAGTAGCATTAGAACTACAACCCAGAAGTCACTTCCGAAATGCCAAATCTAGACGTAAGTACATGGATAGACATGTTTTGTATTAGGAAATTAAATTATGATGCTATTTATTAACATATATCAATATTTGATTTGATTATCAAATTATGCCGCCATGCAAGATGCTATTTCTCTTCTGTGTAATCATCTCCAGTACTACTTTACACTGACAAAATGCAAATTATATCATGAACTACACATTATCATTGCCCCTTTTCTCCGTGTTTTCCGTGGGGTTTACTGATGGGGACCAAGTTCGGTTAGCAACTCTATGTTTCTTGAGCAATGGTAACACAGCTATTAACGTCAAATAGGAAGAGAAAGCGAAACCTTGAATCGAAAGGTAGGATGGAGAAGGTTCGAGCACCAAGGAGTCTCCACTTATTATGTGATAAACAATCTCTGACCATGGAAGCTTGTTCTGGGGTTAGAAACTGGCAGATCCATTCAGGTAGCTGTGAGTCTTCAATAACACCTTTCGCAAAACAATGCAACAATTTTGGCACCAACAGTTTCCCTCTACTGCTTATGGCAACAGATGCCCGGATGTAATCTTTCAATGACTTGTTGAGCAACTCATTCAGATTGTCAGGCCGGAAAATCCTCACCTGATTGCAATGAAAATAAGAATGGATATTATTAGGGTATTATATCAAAAGGCCAATTTTATTTTATTTTATTTTTTCATTTTGGTAGATGCATCACTTTTTCCAAGAAAATATCTCCAGCAACAAGTTATTAACAATACCATCATTATCTAACTAAGAAGAAGCAACTCATATGGTAAACAGGGAAGAATAAGGCACTGAGAGCATACTGCTGGTGAAGAATGCAATCCACAGCTTAAAGCAAAAGAGAGGAGAGGCTCAGGATGATCAATTGAATACTTTTGCTGCTCCTCAGATACCTTGAGTTTCTGAAGGGTAAGAACCAAGGCCTGATGTGATAAAAATGGTTAGGTGAGATCCATTTTACAGCATGAATTCATATAGAAAATGCAATGCAGAAGAGTTTATGTGGGGTAGAAACTGGAAATTACTGGAATAACCATTACGTACAATCTGTGGACGATGGGCAGGAGGTTTCGTTTTTAATAGACCATATTCAATGTCAGCTGCACTGAATGAGAACCCTCCAACAGTATAAGCAGCCTGCATGACATGTTGCTGTAATGTTAGCATTTGTTCCTGAAAGAAAAGTATAATGACAGGGAAAACAATGATATTGAACCTTCTGCATCAAGGAAAACAATTTGATATCACTTCTTGGAACTCCGTATGCTAAATAAGCCTGGAAGAAGAAGAAGAAGAAGAGAGAGAGAGGGAGAGAGAGAGAACACAATAAGCAAGTAAAAAGAATCAGATATGCAAAACCATGATAACACAAGTCACTTTAATTAAGGTCCTATGACAGAAGAAGAATTACATGCATAATCAGAGCATTATACAAGTTTATCCAAAATGCCAGCTTCTCATTGCAACTTAGATGAGAAGGATCCACTCTAGCTAACTGCTCAACTAGCAACCTGTGATCACAAAAAGAGGAATAATGAAAAGAATAACATGTCAGGTTCTTCACTTTTTGCATATCCACTTGATTATCATAGGCTGGTATGATGTGCAGTTTGCATTCAAATACAGGCAATGCTCTGAGCTGGTAGGAATGATATATCATATATGTTGCAGTTAAAATAAAATCAAACAGATCACCTAAATCTTTTGAGAGCCATGGCAGCATATTCAAGCTCTTTCTTCCCAATAGATAACCAAGAGACCTCAATGGCCACGCTGTAGGGTCCAATACTACTTGTCCAGTCCACTTTTCCAGGAACTCCATAAGGATCAAATGTTTTACCTCTTGAGGGAGTACTTGCTAAGGAAGTCTTGTTGGATGAGTCTGAGAAAGATGCCAAAGAATGGGCAAAGTGACTGTGGGGTGAAGATGGAGAAGCCATATATTTAGGAGCAGAAAGCTTAGATGATTCTGCTAAGAACAGGAAAATATCTCTCATTCGTAGCACCATCTCTTCAGATAGCTTATTGGGGTGGTGCCAAAGGTTCTCCACAAAATAATCCTTATTGATAATATCCTGCCACAGAGGCATATCATCCACATCTCTTTCCGCTTCCTCTGCGCTAGAAGGTCTTGCTATCTGCAACAAATTATTAAGTATTAACTGCTAACTCCTTTGCTCTTTACCCTAGCAAGATAGCAGAATCAACAAGCTAAAAGCATGTTCAGTAGCTTTCATGTTTTAAATATATGAGAGATCTTTTGTGGTCAAACTCAACATTATCCTTTGGGGTCATGCTTGAAATATAATTTATTTCAAAGTCAAGAATCAGAAAAATTTTTTCAGAGTAAAAGAGATAATGAATACCGGCTCTATCCTGTAAGCTGGAGAGCAATTAAAAAGTGATGGTGCAGGAGAGGAAGAATGCTTCAAACGATACTCAGCAAGACGTCGTTCATTCCTTTCCTGACTAAGCTGATATTGCAATGCAACAGACTCTTCCTCAAGCTTTGACACAGTGATCTCTAAAACAGCTATGCTATCTAAAAGCTCCTGTGCCTGAGATCCATATTTAGGAGCATTAGAACAGAATATACACCATATAAGATAAGCAAGTCAAGGGAGATTAACCTTATCCGGAAGCTTGGAAGGAGAATCTAAGGAGGGTAACTCAGAATGTTCAACTGCACTTGCTAGAGCTAGGTGCAAATTGGTCTCTTCTTGCAGCTGCTGTTGTAGCTTTAATACCTGTAATATTGACATGGTATCATTTAGGATAAACATGACATATTAAACATGAGGGGAAAGAAAGAGTTGGGTCACTCTGATACCCTGAAAATTCACAACTGAAGTAAAGTCATAGAATCACAGAGCTCATATATGCATCCTGAAGTAAGAGTTGATCTCTATCAAATCCAAACCCAGAAAATGCAATTACCCTTAAGTTTCATTCTTGAAGAGATATAATGATCCCAACACTTACCAGTTACCCTCATATTAACATACCTATTTCAGCGGTAGAGGAAAAAAAAAAAAAAGAGGAAAAAAGTTAGGGTATTAAATCGACTTACATCTTGCTCAAGCTGGTACTTGTAATGAGTCATTCTCCCACGTTTTTCTCGTTGGCTTCTTAGTCCCTGGGGCTTACTTTCCTGGTAACGAGATAGTCTTAAAAATCCAAAGTAAAATCCAACTAGACATTGCTTGCATGATAGAAATAACAACTTCCAAAACATAACTGAATTTTCTCTTTTGAAAGAAAACATAAAATCAGAAGAGTTCAATCTAAATGGAAACATTTAGCTTTAGCACTAAAAGCAGAAATCATTTGTCCATAAAAAGAACCCAGATCAATGACAGAGGAAAGAAAAGAAACAAAGCAAATGAAGAAAAAGATAGAGAGCTCAAATTCTTTACCTCCAAATCAGAAGAAGACTCCTCCTCAGCTGAAAATGACCGGCTTAACTCCTTCCCACTTTTCCACTGCAAATATCTTTGAATAGAACTTCCCCTGCAACAGTCATTATCATATTCATCTAGTATACCCACAGATACATAAAGACAAACCTTTTTAGCCAACAAATGAAGAGCCTCACCAATTGATTGGGAGAACAAACCCACCATTGCCATTGGCATTGTTACTACTACTAGGGCTACTTTGAGGGTCTTCTTCAAAAGCTTCTGCTTTGAGACAAAGCATATCTAAAACAAATCAACTCTAGTCAAAGTAAGCAGAAAAGGAGAAGAAGGAAACTTGGGAATCGCCAGTTTTCTACTCCATAACCAAGGACACACTCTAAACTCTAAAGATCCACTTTAATGTTTACAAGCATTATTTATTTCTTTATGGGTATGACTGATGGAAGAATGAATCAGAGAAATTCAAAAAAAAATAAAAAAATACAGTGGGGTCTGCAGTTCTTGGCTCCAGAGTGAGAAATTGACAGAGTAGACCCCATTTTTGCAGTCTAGGCATATGGAGGTCATTAGTTGGAACTTGAAAGTTGGGATCTAACCTCCCTTTTCGAGCGGGAGATTCACTCGCCGACAGCCCCCAAAGTCAATCCCTTTCATGTGATTTCATTACAAAAAGACAGGGCAGCCCAAATTCAGACCAAACCTCACTCGATGTCCTGAGCCCAAAAAGACAAGCCCAAGTTGGACAGCATCAGGGTTTGGTCCAGGTGCATGTTGCTGGAAAGTGCTTCCTGAACTAATTCCCAAGCTATGAATATATAAAGAACCTTTCTCATGAAAGATTACTTTTTTATCAAAGCAAGGAAGAAGAAAGAGACTTTACATGGTTCAGCTTTATGGACCAGACAAAAGATCCTGGTTGGAAAAAGGGAGAATTCCTTCTTTATGGGTTTAACTGTATCCAGGATGTCCACTCCATTCCTTTCTTCAATTACAATTTTTCTCTATGCCCATGAAATTATGTTTTCTACTTTTCTCGATGCTGAGTCTTTTTGGCCTCCTTTTCTCCATGATGATTCGAGATGGGTTTTTCCCTAGAATCAAGTTTCCTTGTTGAATCTTAATGCAATCCCCTCCCTTCCTTTTCTTCACGTAAAAGCACATTTCCAATCCTTCATATAATGACTTTAAAACATTCGGACTGACTCCTTCGTTAGTGCAGAAAAAAAGATGGGGAAAAACAGTAAGTTCTTGTTATGGTTCTTCATGGTTGTCTTGGCTTTTCAATGTCCAGAAAAGGGAGTTCAGGGACTGGGGATCAACTGGGGAACGCGATCAACGCATCCACTGCCGCCAAACATTGTCGTCAAGCTCTTGAAAGACAATGGATTCGACAAAGTGAAACTCTTTGAAGCTGAACCAGGAGCCTTGAAGACTCTAGGAAGAACAGGCATTCAGGTTATGGTGGGGATACCGAATGATCTCCTGGCACCGCTTGCAAGCAGCGTTACTAATGCCGTGAACTGGGTGCAACAAAATGTCTCCAACTACATATCGAGATATGGGACAAATATAAGGTACTTCCCATCATTCCTTATATTATAAATATAAGGTGGTAATTCCCTGTAAATTCTCTAGAATTTCGAACTTTATACATGGATGACCCAAGCTGCCTTGAACAGTGATACATTTACATTTCCATAAAATATGTATTAGAAGCTGATATATTTTGATAATGTCATTTACAGTTATGTTGCTGTGGGCAACGAACCTTTCCTGAAAACCTATGACAACAAATTCGTTTCAACAACTTTTCCAGCACTCCAAAACATTCAAGCAGCTCTCATCAAAGCCGGCATAGCCAAACAAGTGAAGGTGACAATTCCGCTGAATGCCGACGTGTACCAGAGCGACAGTGGCCTGCCATCCGGCGGTAATTTCCGGGTTGACATCCTAGACCTCATGACCAACATCATCAAGTTCCTTCGCGACAACAATGGCGTCCTCACCATCAATATCTACCCCTTCCTCAGCCTCTATGCCGATCCCAATTTCCCCAAAGAGTACGCATACTTTGACAATAAGGCAAGCCCTCTTCAGGACGGCCCCATTAGTTACACCAACGTCTACGACGCCAATTTCGACACCCTCATCTCCGCGCTTGAGAAGAATGGATTCGGGTCAATGCCTGTTATCATCGGAGAGGTTGGCTGGCCAACGGACGGCGACCCAAATGCGAACGCGGAAAACGCCCAGAGGTTCAACGAGGGCCTCGTCAGCCGTATAATTCAAGGTCAAGGCACCCCCAAACGCCCCACACCCACGGATGTCTACATTTTTTCCCTAATCGACGAGGACAACAAGAGCGTTGCACCGGGTAATTTCGAGAGGCATTGGGGAATGTTCAATTATGATGGAACCCTAAAATACCAGCTGAATTTCGGGGGCGGGAAATCCCTAGTCCCTGCCAAAGGCGTCCGCTATTTAGCGAGGCAGTGGTGCATTATGTCGCCTCAGGCAAGCATATCGGACCCCAATTTGGCCGACGGTATCAGCTACGCCTGCCAGTTCGCCGATTGCACGAGTCTCGGATACGGGTCGTCGTGCGGCAACCTCGATGCGCAGAGAAATGCTTCTTATGCATTCAATATGTACTTCCAGACGATGAATCAGAGTAAAGATTCCTGTAACTTTTCCGGCCTAGCAGCGATTAGCACCACTGATCCGTCTCAGGGATCTTGCCATTTCGAGATCATGATCGATCTGGGCAAACAAGGGCGAGCTTCTCCATCAGGGAGCCCTTCGTCGGAGGCAATGAGAATGAAAAACGTAGTCGCTGCGGCTCTCACCGTAATGGCGGCGTTGGTGCTCCTCTGCGGTGTTTTCTGACCTTCCTCAACCGTTGCAGTGTAGAGATTTTTCCTCAACTCATTATTTATTTTATTTATTTAGAAAATCAGCTAATTTCTTCATTTTTATTTATTTTAAATAATTTTTCTTTATGGAATTTGTGGACTTTGTTCCTTAGACCCATTCTGGGGGATTGGGTAGAAGAAGATACATCTAATTTTATTACTGGGTTCGGCCCATTTGTTTCAGTTATAGTTTAATAAATGCCAAAACCCCAAAGCCCAAATGCCAAAAGGAGACATGTTTGTTCATAAAAAGAGAGAGAGAGAGAGACATGTTTAATTAAACTCTTTTTTTTTTTTTTCGAAATCATTCAGGAATCAATTAATTTTTTGAATGCATGATGTGAATGTGCAGGGTATGTTTTTAAAATCATTCAAAAATAAATTAATTTAAAAATACACAAAAATTAATACAAACACACACGGAACATATAAGTTCTTCACAATCCATGTCTGGCTATTACGGGAAGCCTCATCCGTAACCATTTTGGGAATTAGATCAAGACTTCCCCCATAAAAATTGAGATTAGTGCCCGTTTTATTGCTGAAATTTGGGG
>BPVZ01000020.1:2919220-2932970 GCA_020521535.1 Rubroshorea leprosula
ATATGCGATCTCTCATTGTTGAGGTGGACTCTCCGGTGACTTTTCAACTTTTGTCGAAGGCCCCAACTAACCATCCTCTGTCTTCTTTGATTTTGGATTGAAGGGAAATCATGGCCAAAATTCTTTGTATTCATCTACAATATGGTTTTTTTTTTTTATTAGGACAAGTGATTTCGGGGGTAGGAGATCAAACCCTTGCCATGATAAAAAATGCTTACATTAAATTGCTAGATTACTAGGCCAGCAAATCTTCTTCATCAACAATACGGTTTTAGAGAGGCCAACATATGTGCCAATTATATTGCTTGTATGACATATTCCCTTCATATGCTAATTATGCTTTAATTATTTTGATGTTTAACCTCTTGGGCTTATTTTGTGTCTCAATGAAGATATGGGAGATTGTATATTCCCTAAAAATTAATATGTTATATTTTTTTAGCAATATTTTAAATCTCCTATTTCCACCATACAAAAGATAGATATATATATATATAACAATAATTAAGTGAAATCCAAGCATGCTGGAGTTTAACGTCACTCATTTGTTTGTAGCGCAACGTAAAAACATATAGAAAATTAAAAGAAGAAAGGTATAATTCTTTGTGCCCTTACCAAGAAAAGCTTAGGTGTGGCTAAATCCACATAGGATTTGCATGAATACACCGATTCCTGCGTGGATTTGGGCGTGGCAGCAATAAATAATCCACCATATATTTATGGTATCTTTTTGTCATGAGTCATGACAAACAAGGAATATCTTTGTCATTAATAATAGGAAATACTAGCAACTGAGGCTTCTCCTTGGGTAAACTTGATATAAAGATATAAACATTGGATTTGGTTTAATCAAAATTAATGAAATTATTAGATACTGAGAGGTTAATAAAAAAATATATAAGCATTGATTTTAAGTTTTTGCCGCAAGTTATAGGATGAACAAATGTTTACGTTTGAGAAAATGTTTTTTTGGTATGCTAATATGCATTTATTTATATTTGTATTTATTTATTTATTTTATGTATTTTTACAATATTAAAAAAATTAAAAAATGTATAATTATAGTTACATGTTAGAATTACCAAACTAAATCAAAGAATATTTTTGTCATTACAATAGGGTCAAAATACAAGCCACAACTTGATAAGAAGACTTTGGTATTGAAGTATCATAATTTTAAAAGTGTGAATTGTATTTTAAAAGTTTGTGATTTATTGTCTACTTGTGTTAAATTATAAGATAAAAATTAGAGGAGTGTTAGGAGCACTCGCCTCTTGCACTCTCCGGCTAACACTTCCCCTTTCATTGGGCCACGTAGGCTTGTTTTAGCTTTTGAAGTGAACCTCTTCGGAACTAGAATAACGTGGCCCAATAAAATTGAAAGTGTTGGCCGGAGAGTGCAGAAGGCGAGTGCCCCTAGCACTGCTCTAAAAATTATTAGTTGAAAAATCAAAAAAGGCTCATCTTATTTAATAATTTAAAACTTAATACACTTCAAATTATACAAGGTTTTTTTTATACTTTAATACTACAAATAATAAACGACTTCCTTGCCTGACAAATTAAAAAATTAATAAAAAAATAATTTAAAGATAATTTTATATTAATTTTTTTATGATTTTAAATATTATTTAATAATTAATTATTTTAACTTATTAAAATACATGACATTATTTTTTTTTAACTTTTTAACATGGGACGGGTTCAAAATCCATTTAAAAAAAATGCATTTTTTAATAATTAATGTTATTGAACCTCTAGAGTCAAGTGCAAATACATAATATTATATATATTTAATAATACATAAAAATTACATAAAAAAAACTATTCCCATATTATTATTATTTTAATAGTATCATGTCCGAAATGGATGGTGCATGCTAAGCCATAATTTCTTTTCTCATTTTTATGAAAAGAAACAAAAAAAAAAAAAGAAAGAAAAAGAAAAAAAAGAAGAAGGGTAAAACCAAAGAAAGAAAGAAGAAGACACAGGCGAAAAAACGACAGGGTAACCATGCAAATAGGGATTCCAGAGTTTGAGAAAATCATCGCCATAATCTTCTACTTAACAGTAATTAATTAACCCTAATCTAATTAAAACTCCTATATTTTCAGATCTAATTAAAACTCCAACACAATTTTTTTTTTTTTTCCTTTTGTTGGTGGATCCAACTCCCACTCTACGGGCCGCCGCGAAACGCCGCCATCGTTGGCAATGAGATATCTTCGGTTTCTCAAAATTCGTCCAAATCCAAATTATTTTCTTGCTTCCCCTTTTTCTCCCAGATTCTCTGGATATCCAAAAAGCTTAGTTATTTTTTAATCCCATTTTTTTAAAAATAAAATTTTTAAGCTTTTCTGCATTTCTCTCGCTTTATAAGTCGGTTCTTGTTGCACCTCCGGCATCCCTGTTCCTCCCCATCTCTTCTCCTCCTCCTCCAAATTTCAATGCCCAGATTCTTTTTTTGGCGGTAATTTCAATACCCAGATTAAAAATCGTTTCTTTTGAGTAGGGTTTTCTTTTTTCCCAACTTTTCTTTATTTAATTTGGGAGCCATCATTATTGCTTTTTAGGACTGTTTCTGATTCCTTTTAGCTTCTTAGCGGTAGAATTCATCTGGGGTTTTGCATCGCCGGTGGAATGTGAAGACCGTTATGTTAAAGAAGCAGAAGAGTCAAATTTGTTTTTACCTAAACAGAGCTTTGATGGCTTACTTAACCCGTTATGATCATCCATTTATCAAGCAATTCCATGCTTTGCCACAGTCGCAGTCTACAGCCGCCTGCCACCCTCGTTCCCAATTTCTCGGCTTAATTAATTGTGCCGATAATTGCAATAGCGGTCTTAAGTGTAACAGAGTTTCTGGTTTAACGTTAACTCTGAAGGGTTGTTTTGATGATTCCCGCAGTTCATGTGAACGGAGACCTCGAGTATTTGTTCCGCAATCGGCGCGTAATTTGGAGGTTATTAGCCTTGGTGAGGCGGCGAAGGATACTAAACTAGAGAAGGATCCTACACTATCTGCTAATGGACGGGGCACATGCGGAAGAGGAAGTCCTCTTGGATTCCTCGACCGTTCAGACAAAATAGCGGTTGCTGTTGATGTCGACGAAGGTTTGCAGTCCTACGTATTAGATTTTATTACTTTTTGGGTTAAATGTGCCTGCTTGAATTTTTTTTTTTCTTTTAATATGTCTTCTAGAAGTGCTGATGCATGGTTCAGTAAGATGTTACCTGGTCAATGTTTGTGCTGTCCTTAGATCATAAATTCATAACCCTTTCTGGTGTCTGGTTTTCAAACGTATGATTCTGTAGCAAAGTGTTTTAATGTATTTACTAGTCAAGTATTGGTTAGAGGAATATTATGCTCAACTTGTGTGCTGACTTTTGAAGCAATTGGTTAATGGCATCGCTCCATATTTATTTTAGTTTGGTTCTTCTTCTTCTAATGCATTTATTTGTTTTTCCCTACTTGGTCGCATGCAGTTCTGGGGAACTTTTTGTCTGCCTTGAACAGATTTATTGCAGATCGTTATTCATTAAACCACTCTGTCTCAGAGTACTACGTCTATGAATTCTTCAAGGTATGTCCTATTGCTCTTGATGGGTTTCTGTTTTCGTGGGTGGTATGAGGCAATTAGACTAGGCATGATACTCTTCTAAAAGACAAGTGGAAAGAGGATCATTGGCTCCCTTGATGGGTTTTCTGTTTGCAGTTTGAGAATGGTCATTGACTTTCTATATCTTCCTATTGGCGTTCTGTATCTCTTTGTTGATCTGGTGCCTAGTTGTGACTTGCATTATTGCATATCTGAGTCTGAGGTGATTCAATTCACATTTACGGAGCATTAGATTTTAGCATTTTGTTGAAATCACTTTTGCAAGAACACTCAAAGCCATCTGCCCCACAACTTAAGCAGGAAACTGATTCTGGAATTATTTTTGTACCTTGGGTTACTTCTGTTTCCAGGTTGTATGAATGAACTTCATAAGTTTCTTTGTATTGAGTCTGCAGTTATTTTGCTGGTATTGCCTGTGTAATTTATGGATTTATATAATCAATTTTTTTGGGTACATGTGATAATGATGGGTTATATAAGAGGGGATAGCCCTTCCCTTTTCCTAAATCCCTCCCCACCCGACTCAAGGTTCAAACTTGAGAACTCCAACTTGGAATCTCAAGCTCTTAACCATTGAACCACCCCCTTGGGGGTTGGATTTATATAATCAATTAATGTTAAAGAAAAGGTGTAAAAGTCTTTTATATGCATTCTAATGCTTCTTTACTTCTGTGGCAGATATGGAATTGCTCTCGTAATGAAGGTATTGCTAAATCTATTTATTTCTTTGCAGCTAATTTGTCAGATCTGATGCAAAAATGATTCATTGTTAAAATATTTGAATAGAGTGTATTCTGATGGTAACAAGTTCTCTTTTGGTTTTAGTGAGTGCATAAGAATTTACTAGTCTAATTGGAGTGTATACAGTTCTGTATTCCCATTGTAAACAAGTAGATTAAAAATTGATTGAGTATTGATAAGAAGTATTGGTTGGAAAATTATTTATTTGATTTACATTTGAAAATGTAAACAGGAAACTAGAAAGTCCTTTCCTTCCAATTCCTAGATGCTCCTAATTCCCCCTTGTGTTTTGTAGATGAATTTTTTGTGTTTCTGTAGATTTTAACTTCAGTATGATCAAGATGGAAGTATCTTGCTTTGACGTTGTGGTTGTTTGACATTGTAAATAATCTCATTGATATGGCCCTTGAAATACAACACTAAATAATTTATCTCATAATAAAATTTTCATCATAAGATCTTCCTTTGATTTTGTTTTGACCAATCTATTGCTTTAAAATTTACTTGGCTTTCCTGTTGTGACAGCTGATATTCGTGTCCATGAGTTCTTTAAGACACCATATTTCAAGAAAGGAATCCAACCTATCCCAGGTGCTCGGGAGGCACTTCTTAATTTATCGAGATTTTGTAACCTATCAGTCGTAACGTACGTATGCGTAATTTTCTTCATTCATGAAGTATTAACATTTAACCTTTTAGCATTAAGCCAATTGTATGTGTGTGGATAGGTCTCGTCAGAATGTAATCAAGGATCATACAATTGCGTGGATAGAGAAGCATTACCCACGACTGTTCCAGGAGATTCACTTTGGGAACCATTTTGCCCTAGATGGCCGGTCCAGACCAAAGTCAGAAATATGCAGGTAGGCCAATGAACTCCTTGCCACTACATAGAATAATGGCAAGAAAAAATATTGCCTTTGTTCATCCATGAAACCCCTGACTTTGTTGCCTTTCCAACTTTAAAATTGATAGTACTTTGGCGTTCCTTCTTTTTATCTTAATAGTGTAACACACCTGCCTTTTTGATTTGTGAGCATTGCCTTGGAAATGAGCCCAACTGATTAACTTATGAAGTTCACTCCATACGTGTTTTGCTTTATGCCTTGTTTTTGGCAGATCATTAGGAGCAAAGGTTTTAATTGATGATAATCCACGATATGCCATTGAGTGTGCTGAAGTTGGAATTAGGGTTCTGCTTTTTGATTATCAGAACTCATATCCATGGTCCAAGATGGAGACAATCAATCAACATCCCCTGGTGACTAAAGTTTGTAATTGGGATGAAGTGCAGCAGCATATAGTTTCTTGGATCATCTCATAGTTGCTCGATCCTGTAACGTGCAATGAATATAGACCACCACTTCATCAGTATGCTATAACAGATTATTTTACGCCTAGAACATTTGAAAGTGATGAAAAGGTAAGCTTAGTTGTAATGGTGGTTTCTGGTGACGAGCAATAGAGAGACTGCCAGACCAGCCAAGCTTGGTCCTGTTAGAGAATTACTAGAAGCATTGTTAGGATCACTATATTTCATTTCTTTAAGAAATTTTCCTCTTTGAGCAAAACAATGGCTTTACGTTGCCGAATGCGATGGAGAAGCCTTGTAAATATGAAATTCATTGCTTGGGTTCTAATCATGATTATTTTGCTCCAAAATGCATTCTTTGTGACAGTTCAGCATTATTTTCCCCAAGGAAGCTGCTGCCTACTTATCAAGGCATAATTTCAGGCAAATTTTACTCAGTCAGGCTTAACCTGTTACATAATTTCAATGTCACTTTTAGGGTCATTTAAGGCATGGTTATTTGCAGAATACAGTTCCACTGTGTTTGCCTGTAACACAATAAAAAGACAATATAATGGAGATTTATTCACTGGAGTTCCAGGACAATTTCCATTTACAAAGCCCTTCCATTGTGGAGAAATTTTCCCACTTATTAAATGTCCAGACATTAACTGATATTTTATTTCTTGACAATCCTTCTAATCAATCTCATGGGAATAAAAGAACCACCCTGATGCCAAACTGGTTTCAACATTTTTAAACTTGAAGAAAGCTGCATCTTTACTAGAAAGAATTGAGGAAAACTTTCGAGGAGTTGTGGTGGTTTGGTTACCTACTCTTCTCCATCAATTTGATGCCATAGGCTTGCAGAATTTCCAATCCTGCAAACAACACAGGTTTAGTTTATCATTTTTCAAGTTGGATAGGAAATGTAGCCAAAACTGCGAAGACAGCTGTGGTTACCTGGCTCATATACTTCAGGTTCAATGGGTCTCAGCACGCCTCTGCTCTTGATTTTGTTTGTAAGCAAAAGCTGCAATCATGAAGATCAACAGAATTACAGAATAAAAATAGAGGATTTTGCAGATAACGAGAGGTAAGAGCGTAAATGTAGGGCAAGTACCAGAGCTCCAATGGCTGCTGGAACACCGACTGTTATGGCCATAGCAGATACCATTTTCCCATTCTTAGTTCTCCCAAATTCCAATAATGTGGCCGTATGGTTCTCTGTACATTTGCTCTCTGGAAACTCTATCTCTATTTCATCATGCAGCAACACCATATCCTGAAGATTGAAGTTGCAGAATAAATAAAATTACTAACTTATAAGACTTTCCCTATCTGAAGGAGTGAAATAAGTGTTAAAGAAATACCTCTTCTGTGTCAGAGTATGATAACCTTTCTTCCATGCAGTGACAGGTAAGAGCAAATGCATTTTGACAGGAAGCAGGAACTTCAGTCTGGTCGAGAAGTCCCAAAAATCTAATGGACATGAAGGTGAAAATCTTAGAAACTTAACATATGGATCGAGTCAGGCATTTGTTGAGTGAAAAAGAATAGATCAATTGCAACATGGTGGCTTTCTTGACAACATAATGTTAATGTTACTTACAAGATAGTTTTGGCAGCCTTTGTTGCAGTTCCCAGCTCCTTGCAGTGTCCAAGTTCTAAAATTCTTTGAGCTATTTCCTCCTCTCCAATTGGACCTCCATTTCTAGCTTCACTATCAATCTTGAGAAGATCAGAGAGGAAATATCTGAATGTGGGTCTAATTTCATGTTCAAGAACAGGATGAGCCTCACTATTGAAAAGACCAATTTTTGTAAGTGTCCCCATTATCTCGCTAAATCCTGTACAACAAAGCAAAACAATCCAGGTTTTAGCACTGAGAGTTAAAACAAAATACAAAAGCCAGAGCCATGACATGCCTTCATATCGAAGAGTCCCACGAAATATGGTTGATGCTTCATCTTCTATTCCATAAACTTTCCCATAAACTAAGGAATTACGATTAGGAAAACACTCCAATGCAAATGCTGGAAGATCAGTTATCCGGAATTTCACAGCTGAATCATAGAGATCTTCTCCTAAAAAATTGTACAACTATGTCAAACACAGTGCAGAAACATCTGTAAAAACCTGTCAAAGAGACGAGGGTTTCTATGGTACTCATTAATATAGCAGAAAACCACGATCTGATTAATTTCTTGGATTCATTTCTTTTTCTTGGCTTTTCATAGCTTACCTTTTATATCTATGGTTTCACCATGAGATCTGTAGGTGGCAGGATTGCACCCCACTTTGATGGCTCCTGCTGGATTCCAACTGAAAATTTTATGACAGGGTAGGTAATTACTGCCAATCTGCCACAGGTCTAAAAGCTCATGCAATAGAAATAGCCTCAAATCAATTTGTCTGAACTGTGTCCAAGCATGCCTTCTTTTTCTAACTCTCTTCTTCACTTAGATTGCTAATTCTATAACTATTCTCCTTTTCCATCTTTTATAAAAAAATTAATAAAAGAAGCTATGAAACTGTTGATTTCTTAAAGGTACCTGAACTTGTAAGCTAATGGGTTATTGGCAGCTGCAGGAGATGGCAATCCGCCACAGTAAGAAGTGAAAGACTTGACTTTGCCATGGCGGGCATGTGCTTCATTGATAATCTTCATTGCCATCATATGATCTGAAAAGCATTCACTCTGCCTCATCAAACTCACAATAAAAGTTTAGCAACTGAACCAGCTACTTTTACCTTCTGATTTTCAATTCAGTCATCAGACAAAGTACCCTGTATATAAACTAACAAATTTTCTTTACCAGGTTCATCAGAACAAGTTCATATATATCAGTTACTAATTTGTAGGGTTAAGTTTTAGATTTACCTATTCCAGGGTCCAAACCCATCTCTCCAAGAATTGTAATGCCAGCACTCTTGGCCTTCTCATCCAGCATTGACAGGGAATCATCAACATAGCTTGCAGTAACTAGATGTTTCTTAAGCTGCATAAAGAGATGTAATCATTTTGCATGCTAACATTAATGGGAAAAAAAAAAAAAGGAAGAAGAAGAAATCAATAACACATCGTATATATCAGAGTGATTTGACTTCAAAGTATAGGTACCTCAATACAAGTATTTGCCACAATAAGGTGGAAACTAGCAGGCAATAAACTCACAACAACCTCAACCTGCAAATAGGCCCCCAAAAGTTATGTCGGATGCAAGGGTCTTAGCGATTAGTTACGGTTATCGAAGAGCATAGAGAGTATCGAGACGGTGTTTGGATTGCAACTTTAGTTTTCAGTTCGAAAATATTCTTTAGAAAAGACTTTACCTCTGAAATGTACTTATAAAGATTTTCATGATCCTTCACATCAAGCTGAACAGCTGTTGTATTTGGAATTCCTTCAACAATCTGCATCAGATCAATCAGTATAGGAAGAATGAGAATTTTGCAAAAACACAGCCACACCCAAAAGGGTTTAATTGATGTACCTCCTCGGCATCCTTGAGAAAGAGAGAAGCAACAATAACATGGACATGATCGATCTGCTCCTCAGAATCAGTTTGCACTAATGTTTTATACCATTGTCGAGAAGAAATGCTTCCAATTGATGCTAACAACGCAGCAGCTGGTTGACAGACCCGCCCTGCCCCAAGAATGAGAACTTTCTTTATTTCCATGTTATTTCCTACCTTATCCTCACTTCTCTCCTGTAGCCTACCAATCCTAAAAGAAATCTTGTTCAACCTTCCACTCAAAGTTCCGTGATTTTCACTTGGGTGAGCAATAGAACTCAAAGAATCAATAATTTGATCAAGAACTGCCTGATCATCAGCACCAACCTATCCAAAACAGTGTGTTAAGATCATTATATATTCATGATGGAGTTAATCATATAACTCAAAAGGGATGTAGAAGGTATGAGAATACACTCCATTGACGCTTTCCCTCGTACCAATGGATTAGATATGGACCATGGATTTAGTTTAAAGGTAGCTTACACGGATAGGTCATTGAAAAGTGAGAAAGCATTATTGGAATAGGTGATCTACCTCAAGTTCCGAGTATGACATAGCACTAGTGCTCTGGCCCACTTGGCACTTTACTAAGTGAAAGGAGCCACCTGCAGCCTCAATAATATCCAAGGCCTCATTTATAAGAAATTTATCAAACAAGTGACCACTCAAAGATACCTGCCAAAATGATTAGGATAATCAGTATACAACTAGCCATAACTGCTTGTAAAGTATGCAAATCTGTAGTTACTACACAAGAATGTATTGATACATGCAGAAGTACAGAAACCTACCAATATATTGTATTTCCTTTTGTGAGAGTGACCACTGGCAAGGTTGTCTGATGTATCTCTGCAAATCAGGCAACAAAATTCATTGTTTTTATGTAAGACAGGCAAGACATGGCAATGTTCACTAGGCAAGCAATTAAACATGATACTAGTAAGATGGAAGATGGGTATAGAAGTTTACTCAATATCAGAGTTTCGCATGCGTGGAATATATTCATATAAGGGGGTAAGTGAACCTCCATGGGCTATGCAAGCTCTCTTCAGGTGTGCAGGTAGCTTTGTAAAGTCTGTTGTGGATGCCAAAGTGCTGATAAACTGGGACAGAATGTCTCCAAAGTGCTGAGAAGCCTTTCCACATTGAAGATAATTGGTTAGATGCCATTGTTAAAATAAATCAGATAGTTTCTGTCCAAACATTTTCCTAACTATTGTACATGTGTAAACATTATATCTAGAAATTTTATTAGATAAATGATGGTTGACAATATTAAGCACCTCTTTTGCAAACTCCGTTGGAAGGATATCAACAGCTAAACAAATCACACCATTACCCTCCATTCCCTGATGGTATGAATTACTTTCAGGATCATATCTGAAATCATGAATGTATATCATCAGCCCATACAAGCTGAAACAATAACAAAATTATATAGTAAAAGAAAAGGTAAAGATAACAGTGGCTGTTGAAACATTACAAAGATCCCTTGAGGTAGGAAAAGGGAAGATGAAGAAACTAGAGAAATGGTAAAAAATTAATAACATGATGCATTTTTTAAGGGAAAATGTTAATTAAGTACCTTAAGAAAGGTGAGTCAATAGTGGTGCTTTGGTTGACAAACTCAAACGAACCTCCTACATCACAAGTTATATCAGAGATCCCAACAAGTGGGCATCCTTTCCTCATTAAATCTTGAAGCTGCTGGCTAGTCAACAATCGCGGAAATCTTCCTTCCCAATACATGCAGTTAACTGCAACAAAATAGATTTGATGATGAAGATTAAGAAAAAGGAAAAAATTGAATAGAAGAGCATCAAGAAAGGAGAGGCTCAAGCTTTAGCTTAATAAATAATCCTTTTCAAACTAAGCCACTTATCCACATAGGATGAAACCTTCATAACTAGATAAGCTCAATTAGTTTGCAAATAAGGCATTAAGGAAAAGGAACATTGTCAGCAGAAAATCTCACATACCAATTATAGATGCATAAGGGGCAATTTTTTCATGGAAAATGGGGTTGTAATGTTCTGGATGTGAATAGTAATCTTCCTGTAAATAAGAGGAGGGAAAGAATAGAACATGTTCAGAATTAGCGTGTTTTACTCAAGCAGAATCCTCAAAGAACTAGAAGATGTAAGTTTCAACACTTTAAAAATTGAAGACATCCCTATGACATCAAACTTTGTTAAGACTGCGAACCATATAACAAATGCATGTCTAGCCATTAGTTAGATAAATGAATTGTAGAAGACCTCAGCACATGATTACTGACCAAAAACAAGAATAGAGTTACACAAGAAGTCACTAGATAAGGAATCCAAACCTAAAACAGGGCATAGGGCATACCTTATCAAATGGTTTAGTAGGATCCTTGTGTTCAACCATGTCCTTACTAGTCACCACACAACCATAAAGTTTAAAGACTCTCTTCGGTTTCCCTGCCACTTTGGTAAGATCCTTTTCCTATGAAAAATTAAAAACTTAAAATCAGATTGGTACAAAAGAAGTTTAGTAAATGTATATCATCAATGGAAATTAAAAATGAAAATGGGGTATAATGGGAACTAACCTTTTCAAACAACTGAGGAAGTTCGCTTGGTTCAACAAAAGTGTGGGGAAGAAGCTTAAAAATCTCTTGTGCACCGTGAGAAACTGAAAATAAGATGGGGGGAGAAGTTCAAATGTCAGTACATGACATGTTAGGAGTGAATTGAGCAGAGAATAGATTGCAAAATAGCGATACCATTTCCCGAACCAGTGAACACAAAGACTACAGGACAAATTCCTGAAGGCAGCCCCAGTGTTGCTATTTCTTCCCCCACAGAAATCACTGCAGCCTTTGCAGCAGCCAATGAAGGATACATATAAGACGCAGCCAGCGAGAGGAAAGGTGTGGAATAACCAAGACTCAGATACCCTGAAATTTATTGAAGGAAAAAGAAGGTGATAATGTAAGAAACATAAACGGGTGACAGGTTTCCAACTCAGCAACATTAGGAAAAGGGAATTAAAAGGTTATAGAACATACTCTGTCCTAATCCACATAAGAAATCAATCAGTCCTGCTCTGCCAGCATATTGACCAAATGCAAGTAACCTTCTACCATCGTCCCCAACAATAAGCTCATAGTCATACAATGACACTCTCTCTGCCAGAATCTACATGTCCATCCATACACAAAGTTAGCAGAAGCAAAGGCATCATGAACATAAATATATCGGCAGCCTTTCTACGTTGAGACATGGATACCTTGTCTAATAGAGGCATGTTTTCTTTCTGTGCCTTGTGAGTATGTGAAAAGAAAGCATAAGCTCTATCAGGAAGAACCATATCTAGCTGCAGCAAAGCCAAAAAGAGTCATATTGCAGTTCCAATCCAAAGAAGCTTCCATTGAAACGAAGTAGGAAAAATTTCAGACAATACCTTTGGTTGTTTGATTCCGACCACAAGACCACACTCAGACAAGTCCTCTGAAATCTCACACCCAACATCCTCGTACAGTGAATCATGATGAATCCGTTTTGTGGATGGCTGAACGATGATTCGAGTCACCCCAGTTTCCTTCCCGTGTAGAAGCCGAGCACAGTGTGAAGGGGTCAAAGGTGCCCTTCTTTCCCACTTAATAACAGACTCAGAGAGGATCCCAACAACTCCATTCCCCAACATGGTGTCCTCTTCAACCCTTCACTTTTCCTATCTAAGAAAACAAAAATCAAACATTAGAACCGGAACACGCAAATCTCTTTCAAATAGAGTTGAAACAAAACTGAATCAAGAGACAAAACAAATTATCAACGTGCAAAAACAACCAATGAGTTCCAAGAATTAAGGAAGATACCATACATGTTACATGCCTCTGTAATAAAACGGACAAATCCCTGGCATTCAAGGCAGAAGATGAAAAAGAACTTACGTTCTGTTTGCTCTGATCTCTCCCCTGAGTTCCCTACTTTGTTTGCTCTGATCTCTCACCTGAGTTCCCTACTTCCTTACTCTGCTGTGATATGATACCATTGATCTGTAAACCGATGTATAAAGCGATGAAAATTAGGCTCGTGAAAAGGATGATGACGATGATGATCTGAACAAATCAACAATACTAAATAACAATGATAGAGATATGATAGCTGGTGACTAAGGAAGCGTGGGGTAGGCGTTGGCTAGCCAGTGATTGGGGGCGCCACGTATGTCCGAGTTGGAAGCGGGATGAACTAAACTTTAGATAGTGTCACTGTGAAACACGTCATCGTGGGTTTGGCACTTTGGCCGGTGGGTCACGGCTTTGATCGGCAGAAAGTTTGGTGGTTTTTTCGTGGGATGGGAATGGGGATGATAAAGAAAAGACATTAAATAATGACAGCAAAGATTTTGGTGAGGAAAGGAAGGAACAGTCAACAGAAGAAGTAACGTACGGCAACTCAAATCGGGTGATTTATTTTCATATTTTAAATGGTTAATATCATATTTTTTTAATATAATTATTTATTATATTTTTATATTATATATTTTTTAATAATTTATAATTTATAATTTTTTAATAAATTAAAAAATATAATAATTAATTTTA
>BPVZ01000020.1:2979923-2997372 GCA_020521535.1 Rubroshorea leprosula
AAAAAAAAACTTTGATTCTTCATTTAAATAATTTTAAATTTATAATTTTTTAAGTATTTTTTTATAAGCTTTCATAAAAGGAACACCAAGAATTTCCTTATCGGATATAATGCAAAAAATAAGTTAAAATCTGATAAAATTTTATCGATATACTTTTTTATTTAACACGCTTGTCAATATTAATTAGTTTAATTATTAAATTTTATAGTTAAAAAATTTTGTCTTAAATTTAAATTTAAAAAAAAAAATTTTTTTTAATAAATGTTATGTTAAATATATTAAATTAAAAAATATATTAATTATTATCCAAGTTCAACAAATAAAATCTCTCATTAATTGTAATAAAAAGCGCATATAAGGAAATCTCCTTTTTGTAACTTGCACAATTTTAGATTTTTTTTTAAAAAAAAAACCATTAAAAAATGGCAGGAAATCCGAAGAGCAAAGTTGGACGTACCTAGCTAGCAGCAGCCCATAATAAAGTCTAAGCTAAGAGGCAATGAGAGTCATGAAAATCAGAAGGAAATTGAATAAATAGACAAGAAGAAAGAAAGGAAAATCAACAAAGTAGTAAGAAAATTATACAACGCACAAGTGTGAAGGAATAGTGGATTCTGGATTTAGTCTCGCATTCGTAGTCACAGCTTGATGAAGCTATCTCGGTCCTGATGGCTGCCATGCATGGCATTTCCTTTCATTATCCATATTTCTTGAAGCCCTTCCCTTCCAACTAGGGCATGGACTTTTGCCCACCTAACACGCACACACACACAAAGAAAAGTGCCTGAAAGATCATGTGATGGATCATGTAGGTGGATTGAAAGTCTTTGGGGTAAGAATCCGCCATTTGTAATTAAATGACTGAGAAAGAAAGAAAGAAAATTTGGTTTAATCAAATTAAAACTTTCTTTTTATTTTTTTCAATTTAAATATTTTTTTAATTATAAAATTACATAATAAAAAATAACTTTCCTCACATCTGTTAATTTTTTTCATTTATGACATGTGAGTCAAATTGATTTTTTTTTTTTCACAATAAAAAAAATCATTAAATCATTTAATTCATTTAATTCATTGGTTTAATTCAAATATGTCATTAAAGTTATTTTTGTAAGTAAACATAAGTACAAAAAAGAAAAAAAAAAAAAGAAAAAGAAAAACCCCTTTCATTAGTGGGAGCAGAACCCTAGCGCCCTTGCTCCTCTCCTCCCTCTTGTCCCCATTTCTCCTCCATCTTCTTTTGATTTTTTGTTTCTCTCTTATTCCCCTTTTTTTTTTTAACGGTTTCATTTGATTATTTTAGGTGTTTTTTCAAGGGTTCATACCTCATATCTATGAAGCTAATTTACGTAGGAGTTCATGCTTTGAAGCATGGTTCGTATATATTTTATTATTATTTTATATCCTTTTTTTATTGAAAGTTTACAACAAGAAAAATGGTTAACATGTGGTGTATTACTTTAAAATATTTTTAATAATGATCGATATCAACAATTTCCTATTTATTTTTTGATTTTAATAAATTATGTTGATTTATGGTTTTACTCTAAGATCCAAATCTAAGTTCACTTATAATATTCATGTAATAATTAAATTACTTTATTATCATACATTTTATCAACTATTTTATATCTTTTAATTAGGTATTATAGTAATTTTACTAGACTACACTATCTAAGTTAATTTGTAACTCGAGATAATTTTTTTTTTTCAAAATTATAGTTAAGATGTCTTAAAATTAATTTTTATATACTTTAAAATTAATTTTATAAATTTTAAAAATACATTTTTTATATCAATATAATATATTTAAAAATATTATTTTTTTAAGTGTTCCACTTAAAATTTAAATTCTCAACCTTCCCTGTTACACCAGATTTACATGTGGATAAAACCCAGTTCCTAATCTAGTAAACTTTTTTGTCAGGTGATAAATTATAGATGTCAAATCAAAAGTTCAATTTTGCCACCGTTTTTTTCCCTTTCGGTGAGTGAGCTAAGATTTTCCAGGAAAAAAATATCTTGCTATAAACTAGGATTAAATGAAGAAAAAGCACCGAATTGTCCAAACCCGGATCGGCATGAGATTTACGAAGTCAAAAATGGCAGGGTTAATATTTTACATCACAGGAAAATTGGTAATCTTTTGTCATATCATATGCATAATGAGCAACGACAATTGATTAAAGGTTCCTCAAATCCTAATCCTATATTGGGAAAAACAGAGCATGGCATTAGAAAGTCATACGGTGATTGTATTTGTAGAAATTTAAGATAAAACTCGAGGGGAAAATACGAGCCAATACTGGCAAGTGGGACAAGAACCCACCAAGAACATCATCACTCAGAAATTCAGAACACAAAATTAACTCTCTTTTTTTAAAAAAAAAAATTTAATTCTTCTGTTTGCTCAAGGAATTAAATTTCATGCCATTTAATCAAGATCAGAACTTTGATGATCATCATGATTTTGAATTTGATGGTGATGAATGATGAAGACAGGAGAAGAGAGAGAGAGAACCTTGGACAATGAGAATAGAACCCAACCAGTCAAGAATTATGGGACTTGTGTCCAAATCCAAACTCAACCAAAACAATAACAACAGACACCCACTTCAGAATCTTCTGCCATGCTGCCATATCTATTTTTATAATCTCTTTTTTTTTTTTTCTAAATTATTTTTATGAACACAAAAAGGACATGTGAAGAAAATTCTCATAGCACTGTGAGAACTAATCTTTTAGAACACGATAAGAGGAAGTCGCTGTTGGGTTTTTAATATCAAATTAATTTATTTGAGAAATGGGGTTTTCCCCTTTTGTGGAATTATTGATTTCTATGTGAAAAAGACGATCTTTTGGGTTCTTAAATACACCCATTCGGATTTTTTTTTTTTTTTGACTTGGTTGGATATTCAGAAAACGGGAATTGGAAACTGTAGTTGAAATACTGACAAGAAGAAAGAAAAAGGGGATGTTTGATTTTTAGTAAAACATTCTTTTATTTTAATTTTGAGTTTTGATAATTTAGTGCACGATTTGATTTTGTGGGGATTGGTTAAAATTTTAATTTTTATTTCTTTTTTCTCAAGGGGATTTTTATAGAGACAGAAAGATGTGTCCTTTCAGGTTTATTTGAGATTTCTTTATTAGCCTCTTCTTACCTTAGGGTTCCTTCACTTTACTCTTTGATCTTTGTTGTTTGGGTTACTTCTGCTCTTGGGTTTTTCTCGGCATCGTCGTCTGTTTCGGTAATTTTGCTTATTTGGGTCGGTTGTTCTCTTGCTAATCTCTTCTGGGTCGGTGGCTGTTCTTCAATTTTTGGAGTCCCTACTCTGGTTTTAGGGATTTTGAAGTTGTTCGGGATACGGGATAGTTGGTGAATTTTTTGGGTGGAATTTCGGTAACCCAGATGGGGGATTCTTTGATTTGGGGGGGCGGGATTCTTGATTAGCAGATTTGCAGAGAGTTTTAGGGTTCTGATTTCATTCACAGTGTTACTTTGGGTTTCTGATCGTTCTGAGAGGGCATTGCAAAGCAAGCTTGGATTTTTTTAGCCAGGTTTCAAGCATACTTGTTGGGTTTGGCATGTATACATGATGTTTCATACTCAAGGGTCTTCAAGGAATCATTGCAGTCTCCTTGCAGTCCTCTGTGGTAAAGTTTCCGAGAATGAGCAGAAGCAGGCGGTTACTGGTGATAGGCCCAAATACCCGTTTCCAGAGCTTGCTTCATCAGGGCGTCTTGAGGTATATAGTTTAGCTTCACTTGTCTGGCTGTGCTTTTTCTCTATGGTGCTTCTGTATTTTGGCAGAATTTTTGCTCCCCCTGTTGTAATATGTCATCTCATTCTGATGCAGGTTCAGGTTCTGAACGATCCAAGCCCTGATGAGTTCCGCAGGGTTCTTGAATCATCAGCTCCAAATATGGTTTATTTGCAAGGGAAGCAGAATGCAGATAGTGAAGAAATTGGGTCGTTGGTGTGGAGAGATACTGACTTGTTCACTCCAGAAGCTTTATCTGAACTTTTTGGCTCCACATTGCCAACAACTGTAAGTGATGCACCATCCTGTGCTTGTTATCGTTGTCTGGGGATCTTAAATTGTGGTTATCATCAATGCTTGAGCTTCAAAAAAATGCTGTCTGAAATTATGAAATATAATCAATTCATCTTGTCAGATCCTAAAAATAAGAGCTAGGATTGAATTCGTTAATCTTTCTTTAAGATTATTTGCTCTTACTAGTATTAGTTATGGTAGTTTAATCAATCTGCCCTCAAATATTTTTGTAGGTTTACTTAGAGATCCCAGATGGTGACAACTTGGCAGAGATGCTTCATGCTAAGGTTCGACAATCCTATTAAATTACTTATTTTTCCTTTAATAAATATTTGATGAACTTCTAGGATTTATGTTCCTTGTGCTCTTTCCTTTGTGTAATTTATTGATCTTGGTTTCCTTCTTGGCAGGGAGTCCCTTATGTCATATATTGGAACAGTACATTTTCATGTTATGAAGCTTGCCATTTTCGTCAAGCACTGTTATCAGTGGTACAAAGGTATGAATCATCTAATTCTTGTCATAGATATACTTGACCTGCAATTGCAAACTGAAGTTTATTAGTTTAGAGGCTGGAGTGATTTTTTTGATGATGATGTGAAATTTTTTGTGCAATGCAGTTCATGCAGCCATACATGGGATGCATTCCAACTAGCTCATGCTTCCTTTAGACTGTACTGTGTGAGACACAATGATGTCATGCCTTCTGATGGCCAGAAGGAAAGTATTAAGTCAGGGCCACACCTGCTTGGAGACCCTCCCAAGATTGATGTTTCCATGCCAGAGGTAGATATGCAGGGGGAAGAGGAAGAGTCTCCTGAAATCCTTCCTGCGGTAAAGATATATGATGATGATGTTAACATGAGGTTTCTTGTTTGTGGATTACCGTGCATTGTGGTAACTTTGGTTCCTCTACTTCTTCCTTGTTTGTTTGATTTTAATGCTTTTCCCTGGTGTGCACTGGTTACAACTTTATTCTTTGCAGGATGCCAGTGCATTGGAATATTTGGAGGATGGCCTTAATGCTCTCCTGAGCATAGAAGTAAGTTCAATGTAAATTCTTGAATTTGTTAAATGAGTTATTTGGTCTTAGCTTATAAACTTTGTTCATTCTTCTGTCTTTTTGAATATTATCATCAAGTAGTGATCAGAGTCTTGGAAAAGATGCACCTGTCATTGAATTATTACCATGTCAGTTCTAAAGCTCTCTATGGCATGGAAAGATTGGCATAAATGAAATAGAAGAACCAATCACAATCTTGTGGTTTCTCACACACACAACCTAGGGTGTCTATTAATGCTTTAAATATATTATTTTAACCTTATTAAGTTATGTTTCTAATGTTTATTTCCTGCTGTGGCATTTCTTTCAGGTACGTGGGAGTAAGCTCCACAACCGAACAAGGTATTGAATAATTTTCAGCTTATTTTTATTTTCTTTGGGAGAAAAATCCTGGGCTTTTAATAATTCAGTTATTAATATATGAGAATGTAATTTAGGTTTTAAAATTGAGAACTTATGACAAAAGTATAGTGGTTGTTATTAAGTCTCAACATGCTGATTCTTCTTGTCTTATGAAGTTTCCCTCTCTCCACACCATCCCCAATCCAAAACATCTTTGGCCTCATTGTTGTTTACCACTACTATTGATCTGCTTGACCATATAATTTGCAGTGCTCCGCCACCACCTCTTCAGGCAGGGACATTTTCTCGTGGTCTAGTGACAATGCGATGTGACTTTTCCACTTGTAGTTCTGCTCATATATCACTCTTAGTGTCTGGTAGTGCACAGACTTGCTTTAATGATCAGGCAAGTATAGTTTATCCTTATGGATTAAGCTAGAATACTTTTGGTTAAAGCTAATTTTGGGTCCTTGTTCTTTTTCATGTTGTTGCAGCTTTTGGAAAATCATATTAAAAATGAGCTTATAGAGAATAGTCAGCTAGTCCACACACAGTCCAGCTCTGAGGACCGCAAATTGTCTTCATTTGAACCTCGTAGATCAGCCTCAATTGCTTGCGGTGCAAGTGTGTTTGAAGTTTGCATGAAGGTTCCCACATGGGCCTCGCAGGTTGGATACTCTGATTTTTCGTTCTTTCTCTGAAATTGGATGCATGTGCATCCATTTCTTCCAGTGTGCTGTTTTGTTTGTTTGGATTTTAATTTCTTTCATATACTTGGCAAAGTTGAAAATGGCCAGTTTCTAATAGGCACTAGAACTTTAGTTCATCATTTGACTTTGGATTTGACCCTTATGTGAAGTAAAAAGTGTTGATTAATGTTCTTTTCAGAAGAAAATATTGGCAACCATAAGCTGATTTTATGGTTGAGAATAAGATTTGAGATTGTTTAGTTTGGTTTTGTTCTGCATCCTGAAATGTGGTTGGATGTCTTTTGTTTGAGGGATGTAAAAAGTTTCTGATAAATCATGCTTTAAGAAACCCTTTATAAACCATGAATTTGTTTTGAATTTTGATGATGAAAGTCCTGTTTGAGTTTGGTTGGCTTTAACCTATTTAATCATGTTTTTGTTATGGGATGTGTTAAACAGGTTCTGAGGCAACTGGCACCAGATGTTTCCTTCCGCAGCTTAGTGATGTTGGGAATTGCAAGCATTCAAGGGTTGTCTGTTGCTTCTTTTGAAAAAGATGATGCTGAACGCTTGCTTTTCTTTTGCACAAGTCAGGGAAATGATAACCTTCAGGATAATTCTGTTATTACCAGAATTCCTAGTTGGTTGATGCCTCCTGCACCTAGTCATAAAAGATCAGAACTGTCTAAAGAAGTCAAACGGTGTAAAGTAGGTGAAAATGGAAACTATTCTAGACAGAAAATGAATGTAGCTGCTATGAGGCCAATTCCCCACACCCGACGTCATAAGATGCTGCCCTTTTCTGGATTTTCTGAGCCTGAGAAATATGATGGTGACCATGGGAAGGTTAGCTTACCTGTGGTTCCTCTAAAGCCACCTGCTCCGGTAACACATCGTAAAGCTTTGCCTAGTTCTTATCAGGCTCAGCAGATTATTTCACTAAATCCATTGCCTCTGAAGAAACATGGTTGTGGTAGAGCTCCAATACAAGTTTGCTCAGAGGTTAGTCATTTTCAGCATTTGCTGGATTTAGATTTAGATTTTGATTTGTCAAGTTTCTCTTATAATTATTTTTTTGGCTCTTTTATTCTTTGGGCAGGAGGAATTTTTGAGGGATGTAATGCAGTTTTTGATACTCCGTGGACATACTCGTCTAGTTCCTCAAGGTGGCCTAGCCGAGTTTCCTGATGCAATTTTGAATGCAAAACGTCTTGACCTTTTCAACTTGTATAGGGAGGTAAGCTGAGTTCACTACCACGGAAACATATGATTGGAAATCTGTCAAGAAGTTTGCACTCAAGGATTGTGCATTTCAGGTTGTTTCAAGAGGAGGCTTTCATGTTGGGAATGGCATCAATTGGAAAGGACAAGTTTTCTCAAAGATGCGCAATCACACATTGACAAATCGAATGACTGTATGGTTTCAATCATTTTGTCTAAGCCTCTCAGTTTTCCTCCTTTATAATTCGTGAGCTTGTTATGTGCTTGGGCTTATCATGTATAACGTGGCATGGTTTTGTCAGCAACCATTACATTTGCTATTGGTTTTATTTTAATGTCATCCACTTCACGATTAGACATTTATCTTATTGGTTGTATGAACCTTCAACTAATTGGTTCTTTTTCCTTTGGTTGTCTAGGGAGTGGGCAATACACTAAAAAGACATTATGAAACTTACCTTTTAGAGTATGAATTGGCTCATGATGACGTAGATGGAGAATGCT
Source organism: Rubroshorea leprosula (assembly GCA_020521535.1). NCBI lineage: Eukaryota > Viridiplantae > Streptophyta > Magnoliopsida > Malvales > Dipterocarpaceae > Rubroshorea > Rubroshorea leprosula. The sequence continues at coordinate 2,987,801 of BPVZ01000020.1, forward strand.
GTTTGTTGTGTCACAGGTCTCTCTCTCTCTCTCTCTCTCTCTCACACACACACACACACACACACACATGCAAAACTACTTGTTACTGATATCAAGTTTGTGTGTGTCAACAGTAGTGCAGCAGGTGACTGGGTAAATTGTGGAATTTGTGGTGAGTGGGCTCACTTTGGCTGTGATAGGCGGCAGGGGCTTGGTGCTTTTAAGGTATATATGCTGGCTTTATGTGAAAAACTTGGTAAATGCAAGATCTTACTTGATGTTGTATGAAAACTGATCATGACATGCATCCGTTGAATGGCAGGACTATGCAAAGACGGATGGGCTGGAGTACATCTGCCCCCACTGCAGCATCTCAAACTTCAAGAAGAAATCCCAGAAAACTGCAAATGGATATTAACAAAGTTTTTAACCCAGATTTTAGAATTCCATAATTAGCTCTTTTAATTTTTCTTCTTTTTCTTCACCAATATAATGCACAAGAGAAGACACGAAGTTAGGAATGTAATTATTGTATCTGTATCCCCAATTTCCCCCCATTGTTGTTTTAATATATAGACCATGCCAAATTAAGGCCTCCAATTTTTGTACTCTAGAAAACATATCTCAAAGGAAGAGTTACTGTAGAATATATCATATTTTATTCGAATGAATTTAATGAACTAGTTTTGTCAAAATTATATTAGAAGAATATTGATGACCTTTCTATACCATCATGTGTTTTGCTCTAGGATTGTTTTTATGCAGATCTAAGATTAATCTCTTCGAGTACAATCCATGTTAATTTAGAGCATTCAAGAGCTAACGTGTTATATAGGTTATCTCTTCTAAACTGTGTCTATGAACTTTTCCATAAAAAGTAGTTTTTTTATTCAAAAAATTGTATTGCAGTCCGACTTGTAGCTGATTAGAACTATCATCACCATTCAAAGGGGGAGGGTTTCCTAATATTGGATCCTCTCTTCCCCTTATCAAGGGTTTTAATGTTACAGTTCGTTACAGGATAGATTGTATCACAAGATTTTATTTTTTATTTATTAATTGTTCGGCATTTAAATGTCATATTAAGTATTGATTAATTGAGAGTTGAATTAAGTTCGTCTTCATAAAGGAAATCCTTCGAGTATTTATTTTTGCATTTATGAAATTTAAATTCAAAATTTTATTTAAAAAAAATTATATTCTTTTCACTTAAATTAACATATCTTCAGTAAAGTAACGTCTTTTATAAAAACATTTTTTCCCCTAAAATTTATACATATCCTAACCCCTGCCAAGTTGCAAACATGGAGAAAAAAAAATGGAAAGCCTCCTTGGAAGCGATACAAAAGTCGTAAACTATTCCCACAGCAAAACAAAACGTTCTGCCTGCTTTGAAACAGGTTGTGTTGACTGTTAAGAGGAAAATAGCCTTGACAACTTTGCTTTCATTGGACGCGGTTGTTGAGACTTTGAGTGCATTTCGGGGATTTTGTTTGATGCCAATGTTAGAGAATAACAAGCATTCATAATATATAGCTTTTTTCTTAACCAACCAAAAAATTTTGACTATTGATACTCATATAGTCAGTAGCCAAAAATACCATACATTATACATGAAAAATGCATCAATCTCTTTTTTTTTTTGAGAAAAAAAAAATGCATCAATCTCTTTGATGAGTTCTCAGAGCCTGTTTAATCAGATTGGAGCCTTGGTAAAAGTACTGACGAGTAGTGGTCTTATTTATTTATTTTATTTTGCTGTATTCAAGGAGCATTACAATATAAAAAATAGAAAAGTAAATATCAACTTATATTGTAAAATATTAGATAAAAAAATATTTTTAAATTATGTTATTTAATAGAGTTTTATTAGAAAATATTAGTATATCTTAATTTTTTTAAAAACAGAGATTATTTTAATTTTTTAATAATATTTTATTAAAATAACATAATTTAAAAATATTTTTTATTTAATTTTTTATAATAAAGAATAGTATCCATTAATTTCATTTAAAAAAGTATACGAAATAATCATGAATAATTTTGGGAATTGATATATCTCCTCTTTTTCACAAGCTACAAATGTACGCCTTGTAAAATTAACAACACTCCTCCGAAAACAGTGTTTCACCTTATTTTAGCTTATTGCTATTATGAAGTTGTTTACACCATATTTGACAATTTTCTTGATGATACAACGTAAGCAGCTTCTATCATTAGCTGCTTAGAGGAAAGGATTTTAAAGGAATCAGAAATAGTTCTAAAGAGTAAAACAAATAAATAGTGAGACATGAGTACATGACAATAAAAGATTTTTTTAACATGAACCTATATTAAAAATATAATTATTATAATAATTTTACATTAATTGATATTAAAAATAACAAAAAATTTACACTAATGTCATCACCAATGCCATCTGAATTATTTTAATTAAACAATTAATTAAATAAAAGATCCACTTTTATTTTTTTTCAATACTTTACAATTAAAGGTGCCCTAGGTTAAAAAAACCAACAATAAAATAAACAGAACATCCCTCTCTTTAATTATACAGTTGCAGCTATTGCACTCATGTTAGAAGATTCACCAGAAAATGACGAGGAGAGTTCCTTAGGCAATGTTCACATGATTAGAATTCGAGACTTTCTCCTGGATCCCTAGTGCATATCAAACTTCCAAGGCATTAAGTGATGAAACCCCCAGATCATCGCAAAAGCTGTGAATTTTTAAAATATTCCAAGTTATGTTTTGAAGTGATTTTCACGAAGCTCAAACTCTCCCTTCAACCATGGAAAATCATCTTCCTAAATTTCCATATCTATAAGTATAAAAGGATGATAGAAGGAAGAAAAAATAATGCACCTGAAAAAGTTAACATTTACAAGAATGGCAATAATGGTAGTTATCAATAGTTGTTCCTCCACAGCTGTAACAGAAAGCTGTTCCACACCTGTTAGCAATGCATAAGAAAAGGCAAGTTCTTCAGCATTGATGTTAATTACCGAAAGAAACTAAAAGATAGATGCAAATTTGCAAGCTTGAACAGAATAAGACCAATAATGAGGGAAGTGAATGTGCTTAGGTAAACTATGGCTACATAAAAATTTTGGTTTATGAGATGGATAATATGGTATGGTCAACTAGCAGTATTACGTCTTTGTTTACATTTGAAATATCGAATATGTCTGGTGGCATGACAGGAGAGCTTGAGCACAATGCTCAAATGAAACTTAATATGTTGTTCTTGTTTCTCAATGATACTATGGATCCTTGGACACGGGCACTACATGTCAAATTAGAGGAATCTGCCTACTTGGGCTGGGATTAATGAAATCCAGGAATTTAGAGATATGTAAATAAAGGGCTCTTAACAATAACATGAGTTACCAAAGATTGCATAAAATTTTTCTGGACATAAAAAATTTAGGGAAATGAGAAAACAAGTGAGGAGGATGAGTGCTAAAAATTTCTAGGCATCATGCCATGATTAACTAAACTAAGCTAAACCATTTCCAACCTTAACCAATCTAAAATACTAACAAACATATTTAGCGAGAGCCTCTATCATGAATAGTAGTTTGGCATATATATTGACTCTAGTATTCCTTAAGCCATGAATTACAGTAGTAGTTACTAAAATTGAAACTACGCCACAAAGATTAAAGAGGTGAATTCTCCCATGACTGAATCAAAGCATGTAACATGTTGCTCTAGTTTTTCAAGATTAATGGTTGGTTACGCTAATTTACAGTCTTTAAATCCACTACTTGTGGATGTAATTTATGAATTAGACCATGTTGAGAATGTATTGAGTATTGAATAAAGTTGCAATCTTTCATGCAATACTCGGGAACAATATCCTCTCTTTGTTAAGTTCAAGAAAAATAGCTAAGTAAAGAAAAGCAATATTGATAAATTAACTTGAGAAATTGAAACTGACCTGCATTTCATATACCTACAACCTTCGGTCCTCTCCACAACAAACCTGCATTTTGGACATCTCGCCCATTTCTGGTTCTGTGCAAGCTTCAGAAGCATGATATCTTCTTGCTCTCTCTCATCGTCGTGCAATTTCTGAAACTCCGCACATTCAATTCCGGTATGCCATGGAACCTTGCATTGAGCGCAGAACATTCTCCAGCAATTGGGGCAGAATGATTGCATCACCTCTTGGCATCCATCGTCAATCAGAAGGGCTGAACAGTCTTTGTACGGGCAATAGAAGCTCTGGGACCCAAGAATCACTGCCTCACACAGAGCATCTCCCCACCGATTGAACACCTCTGGTGGAAGAATACGGCGGCAGTACTCGGGTTCTAACAAGCCACTGCAATTGGGTACCGGGCAACGGATCGCTGTAATGTTTTCTTGTAATTTGGCGGCGACGAATTTGGCCACGCAGTCGGTACAGTAGGAATGAGAGCACCCCTTGATTCTAAATGACTCGGTTTGGCTCTTGTGTTCGACGCAGATTTCACAGGCAAATGGAGGGGCAGGGGCGGGGGCAGGATCGGGGGCAGGGCCGGCGATTTTTGAATTCGAAGATTCCCCTGGTTCAGTCACAGAGAAATTGGTAAAGGCTTTTCTACGCTTTCGGGGAGTGATCCCCGGTTTGCAATTGAGCACAATCAAGTCTTCATCATAACTATCGAGATCAATGAAGTTCTTTTGAGATGATCCGATTGCGCTTTGGAGGTCTCTGTCTTGACTGTACTGTTCGACGGAGATGGCGTCGTTCATGGTGGTGCCTTTGCCGGAGATGGGTAGGAAGCAGAAGGGATCACCTTCAAGGTCCACAATTTCGATCTGGTCCATTCCCTGTCTCTCAATTTTCGGCTTCTTTTCTGCTCTGTTTTGTTGCTGCTGTTCATCTTTCGGAGAAATCAGTAACCCCATGAGGGTTCTGAGGTTTTTTCTGTTTCTGTTCCTGCGTGGAGTTCAATCGTCAAATTATTTGATTTCGAAAATCCACCACCAGCCCTCCACCTTACTGGCTATGAAACTGTCAGCCCCTCAACTTACATTATGAAAGTTTAGCCCCTCATCTTTTCGGCCCAAATGAAAACACCCGAAACGGACGACAAACTCACGTGCTCGTTAATATTCTGTTATTCATTACCATGTCAACACCAGTGTGACAATTTATTGCTATCGTGGACCGCCACCATGAACAATAATTTCAATAAAAGCAAGAAAATTTTTGCTTACTCTTAGAGTGAGCCTATATCAATCTATCTAAACATTAAAAGTAAAAGGAAACTAATTTAAGGATAATTTTTTATATTATTTTTTATACAACTATACATATTATTTAAATAATTAGCAATGTTTTTGGATCGATTCATAATTGACTCGTTTTGACCATTGGATCTGGTTCAATTGATCCAATCGATCAACTAAAAAACACCTTTTTTTTCAACATATTTATTAGATTTTATTTTGTTCTCCAACCATCAACCTCTCCCAGCCCCAAAAACTTCCATCTCACCATCATCTTTGCCAAACTTCTTATAGATCTCCTTTTCCTAATTTGCTGACTTTTTTAAAAAAAAATAAATTTTCCTTGATTTTTCCCCCGGGCTTCCTTCTTTGGTCATGGTTCTCTTTCAAGTTTCAATTTTGAGATCTACTTCAACCTCAGCATTCATCATCATCATCACCGAGAAACCACAGAAGCTTAGTTGGAAGGGAGGAACCAAAAAAAAATCAGAGGAAGAAGGACAGAGGTTTACGAGAGAGTTTCTCACCATTGGATCGACTTCGCAAAACGGTGTTGATTGGCGACAGAGGTTCTATGGCCAGAGATACCTTTCTAGTCCAGTACCCAAATTTCTCACCGTTGAATCGGTTTCACAGAACGATGTTGATCGGTTTTTGTCATGAATGAGTAGTTAACGAAGGCGAAGACGCAAAGCACGTTTACAGGTCTGATTGCTGCGAAATTGATCCTAAGAGATTGCACTACTTGTCAATGAGGTTGATGGAGGAAAGGATCATGCACCCAAAGAAATATAACGACAACAAATTCTGCCTGACGGGTGGAATAGGTTGGGCGGGCAGAGTGAGTCGAACGGGTCAAGCGGGTTTGGGCGAGTTAACTCTCAAAATGAGTTAAGGCATGTAACTGATCCATTTTTAAGCTCGAGCTGGTTGAACCGATTTGATCGATCGATCGAGCCAAATCGAGTCTTAAAACACTGATAATTAGTTCTGTTTATTTATTTGAAACATGTAATATTGAGTGCATCTACTTTTTTAATAACATACGTAAATTATATTAAAAAAATTTATATAAAAAAATTGCTCCTATATCACCTCTCAAAAATAAAAATATATAGGATAACAAGAGTTACAAGGCCTCCCACATGTGGCTTTTGTGGTGATACAGGAACGACCTTTTTATACAATTTTTTTATGTAATTTTTATATATGATTAAATAAATAAATGTATTTAATATAATATATCATAAATAAATTAAAAAATTAATTATTTAAATGACATGTAAGTATAAAAAAGTGATAAAAAAATTGTTCCTAAATTATTTTTCTTCTGTTTTTAATTTTTAAATAGATTGATATAGGTTTTTTTTTTTTTTTTTGGACAAGGGTAATAGTTAGTAATTAAGTTAAAAATTGTTAGCAACTGAAAATTCAATTTTCAAAACAGGTGATCTCCCACTCCTATCATTGAGGCGCGCAGCCCATTAGGTCGTATGGTGGAGTTTGATATAAGTTCAATTTAAGAGTAAGTGAGAATTTTTTAGTTCTTATTGAAATTATTGTCCATTGTAGCAGTCCATGATTGCAATAAATTACCACATTGGCGCTGACATGGCAATGAATAACAGAATACTAACGAGCACGTGAGTTTGCCGTCCATTTTGGGTGTTTTCAATTGGACTAAAAAGAAAAGGGGTTAAAACTTTCATATTGTAAGTTAAGGGGCTGACAATTTCACAGTCAGTAAGGTGGAGGGCTGGCCATGTATTTTCGCCATTATTTGATTAGCGTTCCCAATTCTTCTTCTTAAATGTGGACTTATTTTTTCAAGTTTCAAAATTCTTTCCATTTTAAGAAAAAGCTTTGTTAACTTTCATATGCTCGGTTTGCTTGCTTTCAAAAAGGTTACAATAAATCTTAGGATGTAGTTTAATAGTAATTTTTTTAATAAAAATAAAAATTTTTAAATTTAAATCACATTACATCCAATTAAAATAGCTGAAAGAATGAGAAAATATTACATTTTATTATTATGCATGATAAAATTTTTTAAACAAAACGGAAAAGGGGAAAGGTTACAATATAACCCTAAGGTAACATCCATTGATATCCAAGAGTTTTCTTGTAGACCATGTTTAGGATTTAAATTTTGTGCGCCCTTAATATTCTTAAGATTGCCAGATGAAGAATTAGTTTGAAGATATACAAAAACATGTTCCTAAACATCTTAGCTATTAATACTAAAAAAAGATTATAATATAATAATTGATTTTAATGTCTAAGGCATAAAGTATATATCCATTTGTTAATAATATAATAATTGATTTTATTGTCTAAGAAATGTATCTACTTGCACTTGGGCCTTCGGCCCAGTGACGTCAAGTCACATATAAGTGCATTTCCCATTTTCAGGGCAACGGTTTGAATATATCTCTTTATTTAATAATATATTATTATAACAACATTATTATATTATTTATGAAAAAATGGAGTTAAAATAATATCCTAAATAATGAAGAGTTACACAGTTATAATTGACTTTCTTTATTCAAAAATCACTTGTAGATAAATATATATACACTTATTTAATATCATATTACTATACAAGAAACAAAATATTGCATTATACACTATACGGTTCTTTCACATGTAAGTTCATATTTTTCCTATTCCTATATGCCTTTGGCTTCAATGAAGAAACTTAAGTTCTTTTTCATGTTAGATCATCAGTCCTATGCCTTCTTAAAGGCCCGAGGCAGGTAATTTTTAGAAACTAAACCTAACACAGGTTAAAACTTAGGTTCAAATAAAAATAAAGAATTCTAATTTTTACACATACCAAAAAAGAATCATTTGATTCATTTGCAACTTCATTCTCAACTGTCCCCTGCAAAGTTAGTTACCAAGATAGTTTCAGCAACATACTAAAATTGAAAATTATGAAGCTGGATACTGTATAGTGCCTAGTGGAGACACTCTGTTTTCACAATCAAACCCTCATCCATTGATGGAATCCAAGAGCTAAAATCATGAAGTCACCTTGTAAGCATTGTCATTGAATACTCGAATCAAATTTCTATCATCAACGATCAACCCCAATCAGGAACAGAATCACATAACCATTCCAAAATCAGAACCAAGTTTGACACAAATAATGTGATTCAACAAAGCTAATCAAGTGCTACAAATTATTAAACCTCTTCCAATAAGCATTGCCAGTTACTTCTTGAATCAAGATTCCCTGATTAAAAATCTCGATTAAAAGACATAGAATCACGACGGCCAAAAAAAAAAACAAAGACAGAATGACAAATCAGCATTGCCAAATTCACAATCAAATTTGACATAGAATATGAGATTGAACTTCTGTTTCCCATTCATAACAAACTATTACATCACCCATGAACTTTAGTGTCACTTCTGAAAGCTAGGAACAGTATAATTCTGTTCATGAATTAACATCTAAATCTAAGCATGTTTGCAACGAGGGCACACATGAGTGCTTGGACATGATGGTCCACCACATTTGTAACAGAAGGAATATCCACACCTACAAAAGTCAATCAGAGAACAAAAATGGGTGAACATAAGTGAATTCCAAGATTAAACCGTCATTTGAAGCAGCAATCTTTACCATGCTTCTCATCTCTTTCAGATAAAGAATACCAAATGAGAAAGATAATTATGTTAACTCGAGATCAAGCTTCAAACTTAAGGCAATAATTTCAAGAATTCAAGTTGCAACCCAGGATATCATACGATTTATTGGAGGATGTTAAATTTCATGCTAATTAATGCAAAGAAATCAGAAAATTGTTCATGAAGAATAAATCAGACCTGCATTTGAGGTAATTGCAACCTTCTATCCTCTCCACAACAATGTTGGACATCTCACCTAATTCTGGTTCTGTGCTAGGTTCAGCACCATGATGTGTTCACGCTCTCTTTCATCCTTGCGCAATTTCTGAAACTCCGCGCATTCGAGGCCAGTGTGCCATGGGACCTTGCACTGAGCGCAGAACAGTCTAAAACAATTGGGACATTCCGATTCCTTCACCTGCTGCAATCCATCGTCAATCAGAAGCGCGGAACAATCTTTGAACGGGCAATAAAACCTCTGAGACCCAAGAAGCATCCCCTCACACAGAGCATCCTCCCACCGATTGAACACCTCTGGCGGGAGAATGCGGCGGCAGTCCTCGGGTTCTAACAGTCCACTGCAATTGGGTACTGGGCACCTGATCCCCGTAATGTTATCTTGCAATTTCAAGGCGACATATTTGGTTATGCAGTCAGTGCAATAGGAATGAGAACACCCCTTGATTTTAAAGGACTCGTTTTGGCTCTTGGGTTCCATGCAGATTTCGCAG
>BPVZ01000020.1:3009948-3022167 GCA_020521535.1 Rubroshorea leprosula
ATGGCATTACAAACTGAAAAAGGATCTCAGGAATTCTTAAATTATTTTTTCTAATTATAGAGAAAGAACAAGAAAACCATAACTGAGCTTTTTAACTCGATATTCTGAGCTTCTTGCCCGGTTGTAAATCGTCGTCATAGTGTCCACCACCACCTTCGCCACCAGTTTCTTTTTCCATCTTCTTTCTAGCTAGTATTTTGTTAATCTGATGGAGCTCGTTATTGAGCTTCTGGTCCCTGTTCTGCTTTCTTGTCTTCCTCCCGTCCTGCATCTTCACGCCAAACTGGAATGCGGCCTTTGGCATTGCTTCCTTCTGCTCATTGTATGATGCCCATTCCTCTTCAGTCTCAAAGTCCCACCGATGGAGACGTCCCTTTGCCTTTTGAAATGATTTCAAGAAAACGTTTAACCATGTTCTTTAGATATTTATACAAATATGGTTTCAGTTCAGGTCAAGGAAAGCAAAAAACAAGCATAATATATAGCTCATTTAAAACTGTTCTTGTCAATACTTGCGTATACTTCTAGTTCATAACAAAATTAAAAATTGAGGATGATATCTAATTTAAAGGGAAAAACGAAATTACTTACTCGGCCCCCCATATCCATTTTTGTTAAGTCATCTTCATCATCACTGTCAACAATCTCCCGGTTATACTCCTGATAGCCAGGGTAACATTCAGAGTAACTCTCAGATACGAAATTGGGATCTTTTTCACGAGCATCCTTCTCTCTCAATTGTTGAAGCCTTTGATCATCCCGCTTGAATACAGATCCTAAACCCCGATCCTTTTCCTCTTGTGTCATGAATCGAGGATCCTGTGGAACATTCAGCCCCGCTTGTGCATCATAAGCCTGCATATTGGCCTGAAGGTATTGCTCAGGGTAAGCCAGTTGCTCAGCATACTGGTACTCCTGCCACTCTCCTTGGTACCCAGCAGCCATTGCTTGTGCTTGCAAGGCATCATATCCATTCTGAAATCAACAGTCAGTTGGAGTATGGAACATATGATAAATCAGAAAAAGGAAATTTTATGTACAGAAGGTAGTTCTAGGACAAACTTGTTTTCTGCATTGAAACTTCAATTTCTACCCATTTGCATGTCATGTTCTGGTTAGTCTAGGAAAAAATGAGTTATTATGAGGATCAACTTACCACTTGCCATTCTTGAGAAGCCCCACTGGGTGGAACCGGACCATAAGTGGGTTCAGTGAAATATGAAACTTTTTCTTTATTTCGAGGAGATTCTTCCATGTCCTCAGAGAGAGGGCTTTGGCTTATGTCTTTACCAGGTATAGCATAGTCAGTACCATCACCAACAAATATGTCATCCTCTTGTGCTCTTGCAACAGATGGACCTTGCTTCTCTCTTGAATCAAGATTATTTTTCCTGGGAGGTGGAGGTAAAATTTCTTTTTCAGTTCTATTATGTGAAATTCCACCATTAAGCTTAGATGGCTTCTCCTCTTCATCATATTCATTACCAAGAGTTGAAATCTTCCCTACAATGTAAAACCAAACTAAGTCACCCTATGATTATCCCAAAATAATAATATGTAACTCTTCCAAAAATCAGTAGAAAATGTCAGATTACACCCTTCCAAAAATCAAGAATAGCAACATTCACGGGGCTTTGAATAAATGCATCCATGATCTGAAGGCACACACCAACATGAGAATTCCCATCAAAGTCTCACATACGAGGGATGGCAATCATCCCTCTTAACAAGGCATATGTCCAGTAGTGAGTGCACTGACCCACAACAATCATACATAATATTTATCACATAGCTTCCTCTAAGAAGTAATCATATTGCATCATGCACTGAAGTGTGTATCATTAGACTGACAGATGTATCAAAATAATCAAAATAATGCACAGCAGCTTACAACAATAAACAATATAGTAGTTACCTCTAGCATCTTTCTCCTTCTTTTTCTTCTTAAGAACCTTTCCAGATGATCCAAGGCGAAGATAAGTCATAATTTTAGCAATTCGATCCAGTACAGAACCATCAACACTGACAGTAACCATTTCCTGCATGATAATAATAAAGAGAAAAAAGTTCAGAGAGGCCCTCGCATGAAAATTAAAACTGCCTGAAACTCAGAAACACAGACCTCTGGAACTGGACAGTCAGCTTTGCTCCGATGTAAGGTAGTTGGTATGTCGTTGGAGTATCCACCCTCCTAGCACACAAAAGATAGAAATTAAATGAGGAAATTGGGATAATGGAATTGAAACTGTGTAGATATCAGATAATCATGAATGGGAGGGGTTTATGGAGGGGTGCGTTAACAGCAGTTATGTAGCCCCACAATCAGCAGAACAAAAAAGAAAATCAGAGAAGGGGGAAAAAAAAGTAGTTGCAGTCAAATGTATATGACTGCCACCTGCTCTGTCCATTGTGCACTGGCCATAGCAGCTCATGAAAGATATAAAGCCAAAATTCTTACCATGTTAAAAATAAATGACATTCGGCCTGGTAGAAACATCTCATTTGTCTTCATGATAGTTTGAGGCTTCACTATCCATTGATACACAGACTGTGAAGAGAGACAGTCATTTTCTACACTAATTAGAAGAATGAGTCCTCAACTTAAGTTACTTAACATTTAGAAGAAGTTAATGCACCTTTGCAGTGGCTGTACGAAATACCAATTGCTGATCTTCCTTTGATGTTCTGTCGATAAGAAAAAAAAAATGTTAAACAAGTAGCTTAACATTAGTCTTGCACATCAATCTTTCTGATGCTAAGAGACAAGTGACAAAAAGGGAAAAAAAAAATAAAAAAATCAACTACCTTGACTTTCCATCAGCTTCCTCCCCAGCATCTGGCTTCTTGTCAATCTCACTTCTCACCTTGTTAAGCAAGGCATAATCCAACCCTTTGACCAAATGCGTGTGTTCCACATCACCTGAACATATATGCACTCATTTAATAAAACATCCAGCAAACAGAATAAGCAACAAATCATTAGCAATATTTTCACTACCAATACCAACATAATACACATTAGATTTCATTGAAACAATCGTACCTTATTCTTATAAATAAAATCATAAAATCCCATGCAAAAGCAATGTAAAAAATACATATTCCTTGGCAGGAACAAAAATCAGAATAGCGAAACCTTAATTAAAACAATACAAACCTCCTAGGTACTTGCTCTTCTCAATGGATAACTTCTGTGCATCAGCTGACCTACAGATATTCACACAAGACTAATTAAAAAAATGAAAAATCCTTTTGAGGAAACAGCATGAATTTGAGATATATGCACCTTAGATCAACGGTCCCAGGAGGAGCCACAGCATGAAAAGAACCCAATTCAGTGGGTTCATAATCCGGATTTTGATCTTCTCTTCGCTCCTTAGCTCGGTCCCTGTACTTCGGTTGCTCGGGTTCTTCCGCTTTCTCCTCTCTGCACAATTCATTCCCATCTCAAAAACCATCCCACCATTTTCATAGCTCAAAAAAAAAAAAAAAAAATCTGCCCCCGAACAATTCTTCCAAAATTTTTCTTCCTTGGGCATTACCACGCATTAAATTATGCTTAATAACATAGCATTCCGAAAACAAATATTATCTCAAGCTTAATTTATTACTTCTATGAGGAATTCAAACCTGGGATGAAGTATTTGGATAGAAGCGAAAGAGGAGGGAATAATAAGTACTTACTTTCGACGGGCAATTTTCTCCTTGTAGTATTTCTTTGCTGAAGTCATTGATGAAAACTAGCAATTTGTCACGGTTACAGGTAATCGAGAGTTTTTGAAGTTTTCTCTTTCTATCTTCTTCTTTCCCTCGTTAGGGTTTTCAGAATTGAGGAGGATTGAAGTGGGACGACGGAACTGAGAAGCATGGAGGATTGGAAACTTGGGCGAACGTTGAATTACAAAAGTACCCTTGTTCAAGGAAGCGACCCATTTCCATTAGATTCTTTTTTTTGGTGCCAAAATTCACATTAGATTCAGATTGCCATTGCATAAACTGTGACTAACCATTAAATCTTAAATCTTAAATCTTAGCGGTTTCTCCTCCTCGGATCATAAAATCGAAAACTCATATTAATTAGTGCCGGGGCTTAAGTGATTAATTTTAGGATTTTTTTATTCTACACCCTTAAGACAAAGAATAATAATATAATAAATATATTTTTTTATAATTAATTTTTATTAAAAATATAAATTTTGATTTTAATTTAATTAATTAATTAATTAAAAACATCCACATATTAATTATATTAAAATATATGTCAATTTTTATAATTTTTCATATAAATTAATTATAAAAAATATATTTATTACACTTTTAATTTATATTTTATGGATACATATTAAAAAAACCTTAATTTATAAGATAAAAATTAATTTAACTTCGACTTAAAGTCTTTTTTTTTTTTATGGATCATCTAGTATCCAAAAATTTATTGGATCATTGATTAATTCGGATTCAAATCAGGTAGAACTCAATGGCCAACAAAACTTTTCTTCACGATTTTTAATAAAACTGAATTATCAAAGTTTCAAACTAATACCTCTAATTAAATTAAAAATGTTTTTAACCAACCCATTTATCTGCTCATAAGTCAACTTAAAGTTATTTATGTGTTATTATAGAGTATAAAAATTAAATTTCCTTGGGTATTGGTCCAATAAGCAGCATTAATTCTTCAAAGGCCTGATAAAACAAAATTACAACAGTCAAGGGCGCACTAGCGTTTAAGGCCTAGTGGCATAACCACGGTGCATTCTCCCTTCTCCTCCTGTAAGTGCATTCTCCTTCTCCGGTAAGTGCATTCTCCTTCCCCCGGCAGGGTTCAAAAAAAAAAATTACAACAGTCAAGGGCAAGTAAAGAGAGGTGGAGACGATTTCGTGACGAGGAGTGATGACTACAAGGTAAGTGTGAGTGGTCCAGTATGAACAAATGAATTAATGCTACCATGTGACTATGTCTTTCAGAATGGACGGTAATGCATAGAAAAATCGACCGGAAAGAACCCGAAATTAAAAGCTTACCATAAAAGAATATTGAAACCTGCTTCAATGCCTGATGATTGTTTCTCTGCAATCTCTTCGTTCCTATCCTCAATGGCAAAGCTAATTTCTCACAAGACCCTCCTCAGTACTTGTCTAATGCTAATGCTTTTGATTAATTCCTGCAAATTCGGTGCTTCATCGGAGGAGATCACCGCTTTCTTCATCTTCGGAGACTCCACAGTCGATACCGGCAACAATAATTACACCAATACCATCGCTGAAAACAGTGCAAATTACAAACCATATGGACAGCGCTTCTTCGGAGAGCCCACCGGCAGGTTTTCAGATGGTCGCGTCATCGTCGATTTAATCGGTATATTAACATAAACACATATATAATCTCCTTCCATGTTTTGCAATAACATAATTTCAAAGACAAAAAGAACATGCATGTTCGTCCTTCTAGCATATATGTTATGTAGTACGACTTCGTGTCTAAAAACGTTGTAATTTCCATGGTATGTGGAACTAATTGGTTGCTGGGTGTGCAGCGGAGTATGCAAAGTTACCGTTGATCCCACCGTTTTTAGAAGCTTCTGCTGATTTTACTAATGGTGCTAATTTTGCCTCTGGTGGGGCTGGAATTCTGCCTGAAACAAATAAGGGAACGGTAAGGATCTGTACAGTCTATTTCTTTTAAAAAGAAAAAAAATTGGTATATCTAATAATATGCTAGCTAAACATAGGATAAACCTTCCTCTGTCTCAATTTCTCTATAGATTTGAAATGTGGTATAATATATTTTTTTAGTATATCATATATTAAATTAAAAAATTATACATACACCCTCCAAAAATTATACTCTCTGTTATAAATTGACGATTTTCGTTAGTGTCCCGTTAAAATTAACAGTTTTTGTTATTTATATTGTTAAAATTAATGGTTTTTATTATTTTTACCGTTAAAATTAACAATTTTTGTAAATTTTAATGGTACATTAATAGAATCCGTCAATGTGTAATGGAGGGTGTGACTTTGGAGAGTGTATGTATTATTGTCCAAATAATAAAAGATAGTTTTCATTTTCTCTTAATTTCTCTTCGTCCATTTTAAAGTTTGAACTTTTGATTTAAAGTTTCAAATCTAAGAGCTGGATGCAATGTTTTCAAATAGTCTCAAATTGGTCTTTCAAATACTAAAAAATAAGTTAATTTTGTTATTACTAATTAATAGGTGATTGATCTTCCGACACAACTGAAGAATTATGAGGCGGTTCAAAAAACATTAGTGGAAAAGTTGGGCGAAATAAGAGCGAAGGAGCTGATATCTGAAGCAGTTTATTTCATCAGCTTAGGAATTAAGCAACGATTATATGGGTGGTTATCTGGGAAATCCAAGAATGCAGGAACTCTATCTCCCTGCAACTTATGTCTCCATGGTCATTGGTAACTTGACACAAACAATCCAGGTAATATCTTTACATCTCAATAAATTAAGTATGCCTGAAACTTCTATACAAGTGATGCAGCTTAATGTGTAGCATTATTTAATTTCTAGTTTCAATTTCAAGAAGTGTACTTCTGAACTGGACGTCCAATTTTGAGAAATTAATTAATACTAACTCAGTTAAACCCTCGAATCTTGATAACTGACATCAACCTTTGTGGTGCTATAAAGCTGAGAGATGACCCTCTTTTACTACTAAAACCTGCAGGTCCTGTATGAAAAAGGTGCAAGGAAGTTTGGTTTCCTAAGCTTGGCACCGTTGGGTTGTTTGCCGGCCCTCCGCTCACTGAACCCCGACGAGGGTTGCTTGGAAGAGGGTTGCGGCCTTGCACGAGCACATAAAAAGGCCTTAAGAGTTGTCCTGACCTGCCTTGAATACATTCTAAAAGGCTTCAAATATTCCAATTCCAATTTCTATGAATGGCTTGAAGATAGAATAAACAACCCCTCAAAATACGGTAATCATCAAGTAGGTCTCAAAACTTTCATACTCATCAATTCACCCTTCTCTCATTTTTGGTTGTTGTCTCAGGCTTCAAGGATGGAGTGAATGCTTGTTGTGGAACTGGACCGTACGGAGGAGTTTACACCTGCGGAGGGACTAAGAAGGTGAAAGATTACCAGCTA
This sequence comes from Rubroshorea leprosula, assembly GCA_020521535.1. Lineage (NCBI taxonomy): Eukaryota > Viridiplantae > Streptophyta > Magnoliopsida > Malvales > Dipterocarpaceae > Rubroshorea > Rubroshorea leprosula. The sequence continues at coordinate 3,017,068 of BPVZ01000020.1, forward strand.
TGCGACAACGCCGAGGATCATGTGTGGTGGGATTCTTTCCATCTGACGGAGGGAATCTACGAGCAATGCGCCGAGGAGCTGTGGAATGGACCGCCGTCTACCGTCGGGCCGTACAATCTGGAAGAGCTCTTCTTCAACCAGGAAAAGAAGAACACCATTATCGCCGATATCGTTGATGCCCCAGAAGTAAGAATCTTCTAACTGCACCCACAAGAAACTCCCGCTCAAATAATAAATACAGATACGTATATACCTACAGATTCCATACATATTCCTATATGTATTACGAAAATAAATACTACTACATAAGCATGTTCGCCGCCTAATGGAAATGGAGAGTATTTTTTTAGGCAATTAATGAAATATTTGATAAAATAAAGACAAGAATAATTAAGATCTAAAACAAATTTTAATTTATGTAATTAAAATATTAGAATCTTGGTTTATCTTTCCAACAAAATATTTCCATATTTTGTCTACAACATCTAGTCTAATGGTTATTTAACAAGTCAAATAATACAATCACGATAGGTAAAGTATAGGCTTAAGTTTTTAAACCATATTTAAGAAAATTAGTTTATTAATACATTAAGTTGATATAAGTAGCATGTTGTTAAAATTATTTAATAAAAAATTAATTTTAAGTTAAATAAAAAATAATTTAAAAACACTTTAATAGTAAATATATATATAAAAAAATCATATAGACTCTAAAATTTTAGTTTATGAACACGAGTCATCATCTTTGGTGGTTGATTGAACTAAGTTAAATATTTTATTTTTCATTATTAAAATTTATCAATAACATAATGAATTAATGATGTATTGTATGAGAAACGAAATTAAGGAGTAGGGAACTAGGATCTAGGAAGTTAAGGTAACCACTCACAAACATGTAGATTTCAGTAAGGTAATAAAATGGACTAATTTTTTACGCTTCATATTCAATTTACCTTTTTAATTCACTTAAAGGTAAAAATTCCATAGCAAAATCATCCCTAGCTTCTGCAAACTAAACCATATCATCTCTTAAATGATAAAACGTCTCTTAAGACAATATACTTCAATAATTGATTAAATAGGGCCAATAATTGACCACATTGGTATATAATCCGTGATGGTATATGCCGGAGCTTTGCCAGGCGTTTGAATGGCATACACTTCAAGCTTACAGTAATCCAACAGCGACAGGCCTCACGGGTCCTATTCCGGTACAAGCAGGGAGTAGACATTTCAGTTCTTTTTTGTTTCTTATTATTAGCCAAAAAAAAAAAATTAAAAGATAAATCTTTTTTAATGGGAGTATAAAGTAATCCAAAATTATTATTATTATTGTTATTATTTTTATGGGAATGTCATGTTCAGTGGAGATCAAGATAAATTTTTTTTTAATTTTAAATTGTATAATAAAAAATATTTTTTTAATTTTATTTTACTTCTATATCATGAAATTTAAATTTAAAATTTTTTATTTTTATTAAAAAATATTATTACTAAAATATTGAATTAGTTGACTTAAAACAATGCATTTGATTCGTGTGAATTAAAGATATTGCTTGGTATGCTTCTACATGACCTAAATCCTGCAAATTGCAGCTTGGCTTATGTCACCAACTGTTTTAGCCACATTGTATGGTGATATAAATTAAAGATTGTTGATTCACGGTCTGCCTTTTTGTAAAAGAAAAACATCAGTTTTAAATATTAAAAGATTAAATTGTCATTCATAAATGTTCATCCACCTTTCCTTTATCAATGATATTTAAAATTTTTTTAATCAAAATTGATATTTATTTTTTATTTTTAAGACGGATTGCCAAAAATTTCTGTGTAATTAATATTGTGATTTTGTGATACGAATATATTGCTTACTGAGGGAGTAAGAAGCAACTCTCGGTTTCTGTTTTTTATTTTTATTTTTATTTTCATTTATTATTATATATTATTTATTTATTTATTTTTTTTTTTTGCTGAAACAAGATAGCTACTTTCAGTTTCTGTTTAAAAGTAAAAGTAAACAACGCCTGATTGATCTATCTGCCAGAGTCACATGCTTTCTGGCGGTGGTTGCTTTCAGTTCCAACCAGCACCACAAATCAGGCGGATTGGTTGATACTGCATTAATTAACTTGTTTTTCAAAAAAGATCCTTTTTCAACGTCAAATTGCATAATAAAATACAATTGTTTTCTATTCTTCTACCCTGCTATAATGGTACTTACGATTTGAAGTTGCAAACTTTTTATTTCTATTCAGAGAAAATTTGTACAAAGTCATCTAATTCGTAGACTGCATTAGATAAGTAGCTTCTATAAATACAATGTACATTTTTAAGTACAACATGATATTGTGTCAATAGTTTCTTCAACTATAAAACTAAAAAATATGGTGGATTTTAGATTTAATGTCAAGCACTTGTTAGAAATTCTCATTATTTATCACATGAGAAATTTGACATTTTTTTTTTGTTGGTAAGTCTAAAAATTATCAGGGATTGCTTGGTAATTTTCTTTTTCAAATTGTTTTTATCAAAAAACTATAAGTCTTTGTTAATATAGTTTTTCTTAAAAAAGTAACAATCTTGACATAAAAATCAAAACAAAAATATGTGACTATATTTTCTTTAAAATAGTTATATTAGAATATAATCGAGTACATATAATATAATCTATTATGACGTCTGCAAATTTTTCTTTTCATATTTTTGCGTAGGCAGCATTATCTAACATTGCAAATTTTTCTTTTCATATTTTTGGGTAGGAAACATTATCTAACATTGTAATCAATTATAATCTTCATGGTCTACTATTTCAAGTATTTTATTTTTTTGGGTACATATTTTAACATTAAAACTTATAATCTTGGTTTAATGACTAAATTTCACCGAAAATTAAAGAGATCCGTTTAAAAAAAATTTTGAGTAGAGTTTGTTAGGTGCCAAAAACTATGTCATAATAACAAAAAAATTGATTTCTAAAATGCAAAAAATAAAGATACGCTTTTTATAGACTTTTTAGAATTAATAGTATTTCATAAATTGATGGTTACAATTAATCCAGCATAGAAAAATGTAAACATTTTGAAAGTGAGATTGGACGAGAATTGGAGAAATCGTTGAAAAGAGATGTCTCCAGCTAAGGTTTGATTAGATTTGATGAATAATTTGTAAAATAAATTTTTTTGGTCATGATAAAAATGTCAGACCGAAATAGAACGAGAATCGCATGATGCTAAATATAAAAAATGGAGGAAATCAAAAACTAATTAAGAAAGAAATTATTGTGGATAGTTGATAAGTAAGAAAATTAAATGAAGAAATTTTATCAGAAAAATAATTAAATGAATAAATAATACTTCACCACACAAAAGAAGAAAAAGATCTGAATAGTCTGTTCTGTATGCAACAACAAAGGAATTATTTGAAAACCTCTACTTTTTGACTATTAGCAATTGAGCTCCTTATTATCTTTTTTATCTGATAAACCCCTCAACTTTTGAACTTGTAGAAATCAACCCAAAGTAAGTAACAGTGATCGACCAATCGCGTATATGTGACTGTTAAAACACCACCTTTGCTATATGCTCAAGTGGCACATTATTGACAAAGAAACTTAGAGAAAATGATTTTAGAGGTGATGATTTTTAACTTGTATATGATCAGAATGGATAATTTATATAAATAATAAAAAAATTACTATATAAGATATATAATTATATAAATAATTAAATATTATATTTATTGTACTTGTATTTCGTTTGAGTTTCTTTTAGAACTTCTTTGTACAAAAAAAAAAAATATCAATTTAAGCATAATAACTAAATTTAAAGTTTATCAACCACTCATAACTGGTGGCTGCTGTTGTTTATTACATGTACAACTTTGCAATGTGACAAGTTGAGGGACTTCTTTTCCAAAAGAAAGAACTATAAAAGCTCAATTGCCTATACCTATGACGTAAAGGGTCTTGTGAAATTTTTTTTTCCACATTTATTTTACACAAAGGTCAGCGGAAAAAATCATTTCAAAAATTATTGCTGATATAAGTAATTACGTATAGTTAATTTAATTTTGTGGTAGTGACATTAAGGTAAAAAAAACCCAAAAAAAAAAGAAGCCAATAATTACTGAATAAAATAAAAGAAAATAAAAAATATAATATGTGGCTGTAGAGGTGAGCGAAGTTGTGGTATTCATTTCTTCTTCTTTAGATCTGAACTTCAATCTAGAAAAAACAACATCATCATCAACAAAATATAAAAAACCAAAAAAAAGAAGAAAACGAACAGACAAACTCTAACAAAACCATTAACAATAACATCTCCAAATTATACGAAATCCATTTTCTCGAACCTCCCAATTTCCTTTCTTTTTTAAAAAAATTCCTTCCAAATCTTTCTTTTGATTTTTATTTTTTTTCAGTCAACCAAACGCATAATTTCGTCATAAAAACCGAGGAATTTGCTTCTGAAATTTATTGGATCTCTTCCATTTGGTGTGTTTGTTGAAGAAGATCGGAGTTGTTTGTGGAGCTTCGTGTTTGTTTGTATGTTTGCATTGTGAAGTTCAAAGCTGTGTTTCGATTTTTTCTGTTTGTTTCGCGGGATTCTGGTGACTGAGAATGTTGTATTTGAAGCAGCCGGGCTCCATTATCTGCAAGGGATTTGATTGTGTTCTTGTGGCGCTAGTAAGATAATTGCAGACAACTTGTGGTTTTTGTTTGAATTTTGAGGAATTTCGGAGTCGGTGCATGCGCTTGCTGTAATTCCCTGAGCCTGGGGCTCGGGGAGATCTGGTTTGTAGGGAGTTAGAAGGATTCAGATCGATAGAGACGGAAAATTGAAGAGAGACAGACAGTGTGTTACGCATGGCATCTTCAACGCCAGAGAATGGTAATAATAGCAACAATGAGGTCTCATCTCAATCTTCACCCCCTGACTGCATGCAGAAATTCAGGCTCTACGAAACTCGATCGGTAATCTCATTTTTTCTATAGTTTTTTTTTTTGTCAGTTCTAGATGAATGGAGCAATGGAAGCATCAAAAGCAAAAAATGTGGAAATTTTACGACAATGGCATGGTGTGATTTCATTTCTCAACCTTG
>BPVZ01000020.1:3023566-3045667 GCA_020521535.1 Rubroshorea leprosula
CCTCCAAAATACTGTATGGACAGTTGCTTTGGTATATGGCTTCTTTAAACAGGTGAGAAGCTTGTGGTTTTAGATTATTTGACCAATGTAATCATATGTATAAGGCATCTGGGATAAGGGGCGTATGGCATGATTTATGAAATTTTCCTTTCACCTTCCTTTGCGCAAGCATATTCTTTGGTGCTGTTTTTTATTTTTGTATTTAACATTATTTGTTTATGAGGTGAAAGTATAGTGGCAAATGATGATGTTTGGGACAGTCTTTGCTAAACTGAATGTCTACTTATCCTTCACCAATTTTTGTTGTTTTTTTAACCATCTTCCGCATTACATGGTTAATTACTTCTTTCCTTTGCAAGCTTTGATGTTCTTTCTGTTGTGTGAATGTAGGCCACACTTTCTGTTTCTGGAAGGGATTTCAAACTTACCCTTATAGCAAGACGATCCCGACATTATGCAGGCACCAGGTAGGAATATGTGCAAGCCACGACTAGTGATCTTTGTATTCCAACTTAGAAGGAAATATATATTTGAAGTGAAACAGGCTTTTGAAAAAAAAAATGTTTGAGGGGGTAAACATTTTATATTTCCCTTGAGTGATTGATTGATTTAATGCAGCTACATGATGGAGGATTATTTTGACCAGCTATTATATTGTAGTGAGATAAACTCCGATTTGGATATTTGAAGTGTTATCTACAAACACTGATATGTTTGAGATTTTTATTTTTTTTTTTGGATTAGGATATGATTAAGGAATATTCAGGGTTCTTACTTTTTAAATTAAGTTTGGAATGAATGCACTCAATTTCCTTGTAATTTTGACTTTAGGTATTTGAAACGAGGAGTAAATGAGAAAGGCAGAGTAGCTAATGACGTTGAGACAGAACAGATTGTCTTTGAGGATGTCCCTGATGGGTGTCCCATGCAAATAACTTCAATCGTCCAGAACCGTGGCTCAATCCCACTCTTTTGGTCGCAGGAAACCTCACGTTTGAATCTTAAGCCAGATATTGTTTGTATGTGCCCAGAACAGCACTTCAAGTAATGTTATGAATCACTTTTGTCTTTTATTTTTAACATATACTTTTCTTTTCTTTTCCTTTCCAGTGTCAAAGAAGGACCAAAATTATGCAGCTACCAGACTTCATTTTGAAAATCTTGCCAATAGATATGGAAACCCCATAATTATTTTGAATTTGATTAAGGTAAGTTCCCTATCACGACCTTAAAATACTTTTTTGGTCTTTCTACTCTAGATCTTCATTATTGTGACCATCACCACCATAATTATTACCATAATTACTTCCACTGTATTGGCTCCATGGTTCATCCCCCTTTACTTTTTTATTGTTGTTTTTATTTTTTATAAACAGCTGAATGTCATAAAAAGGTGTTGATATTATAAAAAATAAATAAATAAGTAAAAAAGAAAAGTCCAATAACGCCATTTCTACTAAAAAAGGGAGAGTAGTGGTTGGGGGGCATGTTGGTGTTGATATTAATTAAATCCGCTTGATTATCAGATCTTTCCAAAGATTCTTTCTTTCTTTTCTTGCTCATTACTCCTTTTCTGTAATAAAAAGACACAGGAGAAGAAGCCTCGAGAATCAATTCTTCGTCAAGAGTTTGCTAATGCAATTGAATATATCAATAAAGATTTGTCTGAGGAAAACCGCTTGATGTTCCTTCATTGGGATCTACACAAACATTTTCGGAGGTATGTGTCTTAAGCTAGTCATTCCACCTCATAGTTTCAGTAGTAATTTTTTTTTTCTCCAGTATTTTATTCCTTACAGAAAAAATGTATTATTTTTGTTTCTTTCAGCAAGGCAACAAATGTGTTACTGCTTTTGGGAAAAGTTGCTTTGAATGCATTAACACGAACAAGCTTCTTTTGTTGTCGGGTGACATCAGCTTTGAGGCCTGAGGAGAGCATGACATGGCCTTCCTCTGAGTAAGTTTGTTGTGTTTCAACAACCTGCAGATTCATTTATCATTGTCAATGTGTTTCTTTATAGTTAGTCATTTTGATTCAACATATTTCACTTTTCTTTTCTTTTCTCTTTGCATAAATGTGATTTAAACTACCCTAACACTCTTTAAAATTAGTCTTCTTTCTCTCTCTTTTCTTCTTGTAGATTTATTCTCTGGGCCCATATGATTATCAGCCATAGTCTCTTTCACCATCTATCTTTATCCCTGACCCTGTTCCAAAACCACTTCCCTTGTTGACTGTTATTTCCTAGGTGTGTGTTCAAATTTGCAGCATTTAGGTACTCGAGTAGGGAACTGCATGGTTGGTTTACTAAATAACTTAATGTAGTTAATATCAAGCATTTGTGATTTGACCAAGATGTAATTGGTTCTGAAAATGTGATGCAGGAATATTGAGGATGGCAATGCATCCAGCCAGCTAGATAGCAACCATGATAATGAGGTTTCTGAAAATCTACAGAGAAATTCTAATGGTGATAACAATTTTGTTAATGGAAACCATTCTGTTAGGCTTCCAATGTTTCAAAGAGGTGTCCTTAGGACCAATTGCATAGACTGCCTGGACCGTACTAACGTTGCTCAATATGCTTATGGATTGGCTGCTCTTCAACACCAGCTTCAAGCATTAGGAGTAATAGATGCAGAGAAGATAGACCTTGATGATCCATTGGCAGATGAATTAATGGGTTTTTATGAGAGAATGGGTGACACACTTGCACACCAGTATGGTGGCTCTGCAGCACACAATAAGGTGATGGTTCAAACAATCCACGATTTTCCTGAGTTCTCATAGACTATGGTTGGATAAAGGTTTTGTACGTCATTTGTTCTTTTCTTTTCATCTTGTTGCAAATGGCAAATAAATGGAATTTTCTTAATCATACAATTTACAGGCATTTAGCACTGTCAGTCACAATTTGAAAATTACATCACTGGATTTGGTTTCCCTGCACTTTAGGTTGGATTGTAATCTATTTACAAATTTGTTTTATAGCTCTTTTGATTGCTTGAAGGGTAGAACTCATGATCTGATTTATGCTGGAACCATTCTGGCGCTGGTCTGAATTTAACCATGAAATTAATATGGGATAAGAAACTATTTATAAAAAATAAAAAAAATAAAAAAATAAAAAAATAAAAAAATAAAAAACCATTAAGCCATGGGATACCCAATGGTTGACACAAAAATCTGAAAGGGATATAGATTTAATCTTTTGACAGATTTAGTGGCTTTTTGTTGGCACCCTGTCTCTTTCCTTGTTGACAAGAGAGGAGAAGGGAGAAGGAAAGAGCACAACAGAATGAAATAAGTTTTGAGGATTTAGTGGTGGATTGTGGTACCCATGCGTTTCTTAAACACAATCCTCTATTTGTTAACTTTTGGATTCTTGACGTCTATTCAGATATTCTCTGAGAGAAGGGGTCAGTGGAGAGCAGCAACCCAGTCCCAGGAGTTCTTTAGAACTCTCCAACGGTATTACAGCAATGCCTACATGGATGCTGAGAAGCAAGATGCAATTAACATGTAAGCTAGCTGTGCCGTTATCTACTTTGACTTTCCAATTTTTCTTGGGTGGGAAGTAGTGGCCTTCTTGCTAAATTTGAAATCTCCCTTTGCACTATGTTCTGCAATTTTATTGTACTTGGGCAAAATTAAGCCTCCAAATCTCCAATAGACCGATAGTCAGTCTTTACCAAGTATATCTCTGAGTTACATCTTTTTTGTTGGGAATAATACAATCAATCTGCTTCATTTTTTTTTTCAGAGTAAATACTTGGCAAGCATGGTCATTTAATTATTCTGACATTTTGTTGTTTCCTTAAGTTAGTAATTCAATATATGATATTCATAAATGAGTACTTTTTAGAATTTTTAATTACTATCTGCAGATTCCTTGGCCACTTTCAACCTCAAGACGGTAAACCTGCTGTTTGGGAATTGCGGTCTGACGATAATTTCTGCTGTGGGAGGAACAGGGAGACATATGTGGATGAGGACGAAAGGTAACATTTGGTAGAAACATAGACTTGGTGATATAAAGTTGTAACCATCAATTTCTTTGTTTCATTGTTTACTTGTTCCAAGGAGAAGACCTATATATATCAATCCAAATCCAGTACTTTGTGCTAGAATCCTTAACCCTTCATTATTACAAAATACTGGTAATATGGCTTGAATTGTGTTCAAAATATGACCTGTGATAATATGAGCTCAAAAAATGTTTTGATACCACCTGGCATATGTCTCATCATTCTTTGGTTCTTGGTCCACTGTGGATTGAAGATGGCTTTGTTGAATTTCTTGATGTATCTTAGTTCTAATGCATTGTTATCATCTTTAATTTAATTATCTCTACAAGCCTACCTAATGTTTTCCCAAAATAAGTGGAGTCCTGCAACTGCTGTGTTGCTTGAATGTTTCATTTTGGCAAATAAAATAAACTATGATTTTTGTTTACTAGCTTGATCAGTATAATGAATCCATAGGCAATTGAAGATATGGCTTTTATTTATAGACCATTTATTTTCATTGAATTTCATCATCAATAGCATCTTCTTCTTCTTCTTCTTTGATTTTAGTTACCTTTCTACCTGACTGTATTCAATATATTCACTGACATTATTTTGCTTGAACTATCTGCCAACTTTCTACTTCTGTATTTTTAGGTCATTTTTCAAAAGATCTTTCTCTGATGGAAACATTCTCCAAGAAAGGGGATCATCACTTTCAGCCACAAATGACAAGCAGGGGAAGTTTTCCAATTCAACTTTGCCCTACAGATCCCAAGGAGGAACCAAAGATCTTTCAGATTCATCACCAGAGATATCAACTTGTGAAAGTGACATATCATATTCAAGGTTCTTTGGTTTGCTTTCTGATTGATGGACATTCTTGTCAATTTATCATACCTTGGTTATAAATTCTTGGAAGATGAAAGGAAGGAATCTTCAGTTTTCTCTCTAGAGGTTTTATTCTTAATATCTGCATATTTGTCCAACTGCTGTTTAACTTGCTCTCTCAGAACTAATTTTTCTTCAGGCGTTACTTTCTATATCTGCAGTAAAATCCGTGTTTTTTACCATTGATTGTCCCAAATTGATGTTGGTGGCAAAATTTGCTTTCATTTATTCATGTGGAAAAGTTTGTCTTGTCTGATGTTGGATTATTTATCCTTGAATTCATGTAGGTATACAACCTCAATGTCAAGGAGGCAACTTTTTGGAGACATGCAAAGAGATCGTTGCCTTGAAGGGGATCATACTTACTATTCTGAACACGGAGATGCATTCAATTGCTCTAACTTTGTTGGCCTGGACTGGCTTTCATCCTCTGGTAATTCGTGTGAGGAAGAGCCCTTTGAGAGGTATTTTTCTCTTTTTGGTAAAATGGCCAGCATTTTCATTGCAAGAAAAGTGCATCACATACAAAATCATAACCCAGTCAAATCCAAGCATGTATATAATCAAAACATTAATTTAACCTTATATCTACTAACTGTTTTATCCACTGTACAATTCCTTCTGGCTATCGCCGTACAATATTGTACGTTTCTCATGCCACGAGCCATAACCATTGTTAGCAAATAAAGCATTAAGCCTTGAAGCTCTTATTTTCTTTCCACGAGCAGTCCTTTAATCCATTTCCACTCATTCTCTCACCCAATGGGGTGAGGACCATACCATCCGGTTTACAAAATATTCTGCCAGACTTACTTTTTCTAATTTTATTTCTGAAAGGACACATTAACTTGAAAGATTCGTTTAACATCCATAGAAATTGCTGATTATTTGGGAGCTGTGATTTTATTCACCAATTTTCTCTTTGCAAAAAAGGAGGTTCGAGGGACAAGGGCAGAGCAAGAGATCTCTCTGCATGTAATTTATTTTTCCTATTTGGCCATCTGTTTTAAATGTTAAAAAGTTGCCAAACTCAGCATGGGTTTTTATGTGTGAAGCAGAGTTTATTGTTTTAAAAGGAGAATCTTTATAAATTCTTTCCTTTTTAATTTCAAAGTTCACATCATGTTAGATTACCATTAAGAAAATAAATCTCACCATGACCAATCTCACACCATATTTACCTTCATGTGGGTTCAGAAATATTAAGTAGCTCAGATAAGAATGGTACTGCCCTATGACACCTCAGTATAAAAGATCATATGAGGAAGCCTAATTCTTTTGAGAGTAATAGCTTAGCTTCTTGATACCCTCTTTATTAATTTATACTCATGGGACAAAGTTTGCATATAGTTTTTTGGTAAGGTAAATAAACATGATTCATCATCTGTAGGTCATCAGTGCTTACAAACTCTTCTGGAATGTCATCAGAGAATGTTGTCAATGGAATATTGGGGGAAGCAACGACATCCACTAGTGAATATGGATCCAGCATCAAGGTATATTACTTCTGGAGCCTGTATAAATTTTTTTAGACCTTGTTATGGTTACCAAATTTAGGTCATAGTTATCAACCTTAATTATTATGATAATGCATACTAGTATTGAGCTCTGAAATTTTCTCCTTTTTTTGGGCCTAGTGAATTATTACTTGCTTTCTTTGTCATTTTCCCATACGCTCTTTATGCAGAGTATGATAATAATCATGGGAAGAAATTTTTTAAAGGAATTATAGTTCAGTGTGTTCTAAAATATTTTCTTGGAGTTGGATAAGAGGTTTTTTTGCTTTTTTTTGGCAAGAGGTGGATAAATTTTTAATATCAAAAAGTACTTATTAAAGTTTGTTCATGAACGCCGCATTTTGTTTCAATAACACTTTTCTTCTGATGTACCATATAGGAAAGGCAGGCTACGGGAACTGGACTACTCTTTGGTAATGCAGAGGATTCCAATGTTCTTGAGGATTATACTGATACCTTTGTGCAGTGGGTAAATTGTGGAGAGGCGCTTTGCCATTAAAGATCCACACAAAATTTTCAAAGTTAATGATTTCTTCAAACTGGTATGCCAGCACAATCTGCGTATGGAGACCTATCAACGCAGGGGGAATTGAGGGAGCAGAAACAGTCGAATTGACATGCTTCTGTAATATATTTTCGGGATGCAACTTCTCTAGCCTTCATGTACAATTCAGCATTGAATCCATCACGAAAGCCTCAACCCAGCAACTCTCGAAAACCGATGCTCGAAGTTCAAAAGAGTAAATAGTCGACAGTAAATTCTTTCTGGAGCTCCTTCTCATCCAATTACTGCGTCCCATGGACTGAGTAGGTTTTAGTGTTGTAAATATTTGATACGCAGCTCTGTTAAGAGCTTCGCTTCTGGAATTTCATGTCATCAATTCTTTATTTCCTTTAATGTTTATCTGTGAGGGGACATGAAAACTAACGATTAAAGCTTACGTATTCGGGAAAAAAACAAGCATGGAACTGATGTTTTAAGCTGTGAACTCTGGAGTCGTTAGTTTTGTGGGTCTGTATTACAAAGAAGAGAGCTTGGAAACTTAATTTCCAATAAATTAGTCATGACTGAATTTAAAAATGGGTCTTTGTAATATTTTTTGGTACAGGTAAGTGTATGGTAAATGTATTTTTTTAGTATAAATTTATATTAAAAAATAAAAATTAAATTTTAATTTATTTAATAATATTATTAAAATTAATGTTAATTTTTATATTTTTCATTTATTTAAAAAACTTCTAATTTTTTAATATTAAAAAGTGACATTAGAAACACCCTTAAAAAATTAATCACAATTCAGGCCACAAAAAATATGTGGGACTATGGCGCGACATGTGACAGCTAACAGATCATGAGGGAATTCAATATGCATCACTATCTATTCAGACCGATGCAGTTCAAGCTCTACAATTCCCCACAACTCCCACACAAAAAAAAGCATTGCGTTTGCCGGGAGTCGAACCCGGGTCTATTGCTTGGAAGGCAATTATCCTAACCGTTGGACTACAAACGCGAGTGTACCATTGTCATTATTACATAATTGTTATACTATTGATACTTTGTGACAGCTCCCCCGCAGTGTTTTAAAACTTCGTTAATCATTGTTTATTTTTTCAATAAAATTTTACTTATATATAAATTTTATATATTTTATTTATATAAAATTTTAATTATTTATAATTTTATTTTTAATAGTTAAAATTTATTTATTTTTATTATATTTAGTAAAAATAATTATTTTTATTTAAAAAATCGTAATAAATCTTAATTATTAAAAATAAAAAATAAAAAATTAAAATTTTTGCATAAAAATAATATGTGAGGCTTGTATATAAATACATCTGTACTTTTCTTTTATGTTTTTTCTGGTATTGATTCCTTTTTATTTGTGTGTGCTTATTTTTATTTATTTATTTACATAATAAAAATAATAATATTATTATTATTATTATTGTTATTTGTAATTCATGTAGGGGTTGAGCGTTCTATTGAGGGTCTCTTCATTTTTCTGTAACGAAATTCAGGGTTTAGAGGTCAGTTTATTTTCATCAGTTGATAATAAAAATTAAGACGAATTCATAAGCTGCTGATAACCAAACAATATCAGAATGTTGTAGTTAATAAAGGATCATACTTCCCCCAAAACAGCTCAGCGACATAAAGCCATACCAACTGGCCCTGGTGATGATAGGTCTCAAATTCCTAGTCCCCAGTGGAGATTAGCCAAGAATGGGGAAGATTTGGGTGATGTGCTCTAATGGTACTCCTTTATCTGCAGCGTTTTTCTTCAGCTCAGGATGGTTAAATTCATTTTGAGGTAAGACAATGAGTTGGCCCTTCCCATCACTCTACTCCAGAATCCAACCACTGTTAGCCACCTGATGCTCGAGGAATATGCCCAGGGAGAGACCTTCAATGTTGATTGCCTGTAACATGTCGGATAGTCAACCAATATTATAGTTAACTCCAGGAAGAAAATTAATAACAAGAACTCCGACTACAGACGAATCTTCCCAACCCAACTTGGAAATTCGCTTTTTAAGGTCTATATCAGAGCAAAGACATTTCAACGTTTCTCCAAGCAGTGAAAGGGTTTTGTTTGGGCAGCTTCACTAATTTTTACAGTAGAGATCACCAACGGTTTCAATTACATGAACAACCCACGAATATTTTTTTAAAAAAAATACTTCATGGTTAAGTCACCAATACTTTATATTTTAGAAAAAAAAAAAGCTCTTAAAAAGAGTAATTACAAAAGAATAAGCATAATATAATTATTATTTTACATGAAAATAAATAAGGTTATTTATAGTCTTTATTAATTACAAAGTGTCTCACTTGTAGTTTTTCATTGATCCAAGTGGGTCCAGGTGACGCCAACCACGTGATGTGTCTTAGTAAACATGCCCACACCATTGAGTTGCCTTTGAGCTCGCCTTGGCTTGTTGGGTCTGTAACCACAATTGAACTTATTAATTGGGCTCATTGTCAATGTTGACCATATTCTCCAACAGATTTTTAAGGAATAGAAGACAAATATAAGGTGAACATACCTCAGCAAGCACCGTTCTAGGAACCTTTTGGTGAGTCAAGGAAAGGACAGGAAAAACGCCCTCGAGTGAGCCACTCTCCAATAGATAAACTTAACAGATAAATGTAGAAGTCCTACCCATTACCGAGGGAAAAAAGGGCCCAGTTAGTCTTGACAAGAATAATGAGTAATATATTGCAGGTGAAATGAAGCCCCTTATGTATAGCTGCACAGAAGGGCATAAAGCAAAGCAGAAAACAAATGATCTAAGTTTAAGTTTCTCTAGATTTAGGACCTTGAGAAGCAGTAGTGTTCATCCATTCAACTGAATATTAGACCGGCACCATAATAATAAACTTAGGAGCACAGGAAAGACATGCAACATTATAATCCATCGTTACCGAGCACAGCTTCGACTATATGGTGACTCTTAGCTGCTTCTTCCCAAAACTAACGGAATCTTCCTGTCTGCAGATGAAATGTGTGTGAAGAGGAATCAATCACTTCATTTGGATTTAAGAATTAAGTAACAGGGTAATACAGACCTCCAGATAGTGTGAGAGAACAATCAGCATATTGAACTGTTCCTCCATTTGCTGATATCACAAATAGAAAGTTTATGTTACCATGAAATTGAGCTAAATATAGTCGACAGTTTTTTTTTTTTTTTTTGTCAGTTCTAGATGAATGGAGCAATGGAAGCATCAAAAGCAAAAAATGTGGAAATTTTACGACAATGGCATGGTGTGATTTCATTTCTCAACCTTGCATGTGCTGGTACATATTGCATGAACATAAGTGTGATGCATTTGATTTTCTATCCAGAATCTAGGGCAATGGATATTGAGTATCAGTCACATGAGTAAAAGAATTTAGTTTAATTTTCTGATAAAAAGAATCATTATTTCATCTATAGCGAAAACTCATATATGGTCCCTGAATCTAGTGGAGGCGACTCTCATCTTATGCATAACTTTTTTGAGACTAATAAAAATACCGGCCACAGGCAGTCGGAGCCATAGCCATAAGATTCCCTACCCAATTGTCATTCAAGCATTATAGCTGAATGCATTGTAACTTGGATGTTACAAGGAAAACCAAAATGATAGAATCATGCCACTCGTTCTGGAATTAAAAAGAGACACAAACTAAAATCAGGAGCTGGAACTGCCATTAGGGCCTGCATAAAAAGGATAAAACAAAAAAAAAAAAAAGCATTAGAAAAACAGTACGTTCCAATTGAAAATTTCTTATGGTAATATGAAGAAAGGGCTTAAGCAGAGCTTAACCAGAATGCGGGTAACATTTTGTGTGCTCATTCACTCTGGCTCAAACTGGGAAAACAAACAAAACAGGATCTGATGTTAATAACTTAATGAGCACTTATTATGTTTAACAAAAACAAGGTTTCCTTCTTCCACTGTTTTTCTTTATCTCTCTAAACTTGAAGCTTCAGAAGTATGATGCCCACGAAAAGGCAAGAAAACCGCTGGTAGCAGTTCACAGCCAAAACAAACAGCCCATAAATTTTCCAATGAGTTCTCATTTAAGTAAATTTACCATTTTCTAGTTTAAACTGTATTAATCTATTAAATACTATGAATTGTTGGATGAAAAAAATCATTCTCTATTATAATGGATTCTTCTTGATTTAATAAGTAATGTTTTGTAGAATGAATTGCAAAATAAATTTTTTATACCATTTGTTTTTTTTTTTTTCACAAAAAATAAGTTACCATCAGTCCAACTGAAAGAAATGTTTTCAGTTGTTTGGTTTTCAGTAGCCAGTGGCATCAGAGCTATAAGCTCTTAGTTCTTTTATCTTATTATCGCTGTTTGATTTTTGGAGTTGGATTTTCAATTCTAATTCAAATATAAAACTTTGTCGTTGGAATCTCTTCTCTTATATATTGGATTGTTTATCCTCGATTCTCAGGCCTTTTTTGAGATATTTTGTTGGTTTATCATTTCGATCTTGGCATCTATTTCTTCATATTTTTTAGAGTTTTTTAGTATTGTGAGTTTTATTGATTCTATGGTGAGTTTTAAAAGGACTGTAACTCATTTTGCTACTACTATGGTTGCCAAAGAAGTGATAGACGAACCTAATGTCAATTTTGAATCCTTAAAACAGGTGATATTAAATCTTTTTAATGCTCCTATTGCCTTATCTACTGCTCCAGGTGCCAAACCCTTGGTATTTTGATTATGGTTGTTATAACCATATGTCTTCAATTACTGTGCATTTTTCTTCAATGTCACCAAACAATTCCTTTCCAAATATTTATTATGCTAATGGTTCCCTTATTTATGAATGTTAGTCACGTTGACAATATTTCTACAAAGTCATTGACTTTACCAAATGCCCTCTTAGTTCCAAAACTTAGTTATAATCTTTTATCTATTGGTCAATTATGTAATCTTGGTCTTGAAGTAATATTTTCTGTTCATGGTTGTCGTGTGCATGACCCATGGACAAGACAACTTCTTGGAACTGGTTGCAAGATGGGGCGTTTGTTTGGACTCAACTATCTGCATATTCCTAATAATAAAATGGATAGACCATCATTTCCAAATGATCGATTCATCCAAATCTTGCTTTGTGCTGTTGAATTAGAGTCTACAAATTCCATACCAACAAATTTTGCAAGCTTGTGTTGCTAATAATGTTTCTCCTCTCCATTTGTGGCACTCACAGCTTGGACATACCTCAATTGGTAAACTTCATCCACTTATCTCTCATGGTTTATTAGGGTCAGTTTCGGATGAATCCTTGCATTGTGTGTCATGTCAATTTGCAAAGCAACCAGCTTTATCTTTTTCGAGTAGTCATTCTCATTCTACTACTACTTTTGATCTCGTGCATTGTGATGTTTGGGGTCCATCTCCTACACCCACCATGGGGGGTTCCAGGTACTTCATGTTATTTATTGATGATTATACTCGCTTTACCTATATATACCTTATGAAATATCGCTCTGAATTATCAAAAATTTATATTGATTTTACTACAATGATAAAAACTCAGTTCTCTAAAATTATCAAAATTTTGAGAACTAATAATATTACTAAATATCTTGGTACTAAACTTCAGTCCTTTTTTAAAGAACAAGGTACATTGACACAACATTCTTGTCCTTATACTTCTAAACAAAATGGGCGGGCTGAACACAAACACAGACACATCCTTAGTTTTGTTCGTGCTTTGCTCATTTCATTATCTTGTCCAAAGCGATTTTGGGGTGAAACTGCTCTTATAGCTGTTTATCTTATTAATTGCATTCCATCATCAGTCCTTAATAACCAGTCTTCGTACAAGCGTTTACATAGTATTCTTTCTGCCTATAATTTTCTTAAAGTTTTTGGTTGTGCATGTTTTGTTCTTCTTCCATCTCATGAACATAACAAGTTAGAGCCTAGAGCTTGATTATGCTGTTTTTTGGGTTATGGGATTACACAAAAAGGATATCGTTGTTGGGATCCTATGTTACAAAAACTTTGAGTTTCATGTCATGTTGTCTTTTGGGAACACACTATGTTCTCATCATTGTCAAACTTCAGTGTCATTCTCTTATCAACCTCCATTTTTTACTAATCCTTCAATTGAGCTATTTCCTAATGATTCTTATGCAGGTACATTTGATGAGCTCTACAATACCACACCATAGGCTCCAACTAGTTCTGTAGAAGATGATCTGCCTGCTGGTAATGCATTAGATGATTTTGAGCCTTCGTCCACTTCTTTGTCTATATCACCTGTTGATGTTGCATCTGATATTGTTGAGTCTGCAAATAAGTTTTTTGTCCCATCCTCGAGTCCTTCTACTCGGGTAAAAAACCCTCTCAACTACCTTCGGGATTATCATTGTTTTCTTGCTATTACTTCTTTACATGAGCCTTAATCCTATCAAGAGGCCTCTTTTAACCCTCTTTGGCAACAAGCTATGCAAGATGAATTACAAGCTCTTGAGAACACTCTTACATGTGATTTAGTTGATTTCCCTGCTAAAAAGTCTCTAATAGGCTGTAAATTGGTGTACAAGATCAAAACAAGATCCGATGGTTCTGTGGAGCGTTATAAGGCACGCTTGGTTGCCAAGGGTTTTACACAGGAGTATGGAATAGACTATGAGGAAACATTTGCTCCAGTTGCTCGTCTCACATCTGTGCACAGTTTGCTTACTATCGCTACTATACGAATATGGAAATTGTTTCAGATTGATATGAAAAATATTTTTCTTAATGGTGACCTAGAAGAAGAAGTTTATATAAAACCAACTCCTGAGCTCAACCATCCTCCAAACAAGGTATGCCGATTGCGACGTGCATTATACGGGTTGAAGCTATCCCCTTGAGCCTAGTATGCCAAGTTTAGTGCTACTATGAGTGAGTTTGGTTTTACTTTCAATTCACATGATACAGCTCTGATACCATGTTAGAAACAGAAAAGAAGAATAATAATTTGAAGAAAGATTTATTGCTTTCTTGAATAATACTATATGTACAATGACCTATATATAGGTGTTTACAAAGAGAATATTTTAAAGTATAAAATATTTATAATAATTATAAATATAATCGTGTTCATATCTTAATAGTATCTAAACAAATTTTTGGTAGGTGCAAGTTACAATTCATAAATCCACAGATCACATGTTACAAGTTCGAATGACAAATCAATTACTAGACTTCATTTGGAAAACCAAAGTTTTCGGTCATATGATTTCTTTGTTTAAATATTCAATCACATTTACCCATCACCATTAAGAAATAACAAGGAATCACATTTACCCATCACCATTAAGAAATAACAAGGATGTAAATGTCAAGATAACGTTTCAGAAGTAAACTGACAAATTTTTTTAACTTAGATCGAATAGAACAATTACAGGGCTCAATTGGCCAAAAAATAGTTTAGGAGGTTAATTCGGAAATTATTAAAACATAATATTGCTTTACAGTAAACCCTTAATATTAGAGATCATCTATCTATTAATTATTAAATGAAGTACTACACAAACTATACTTCAGTTTTCTTTTCTTTTATTAAATATTTAACAGCTTTACGTGAGATTTTCTCGTATAGAAGATCACAGAAATACTCACCGGAACCCAAAGGGAGGGAAAAAAAAGTGAATAGTTGCAAAATAATTGGGGTTTCATGCAAATAGCTGCATTGGACATAAAAACCGTGTGAAGAAGAGGAATTCAGAACTACAACTGTTATTAATTTTTCATACGTTGAGAAGTAATTTACAAGGAACAATGACAAAGAATCGAAATGAAGTACCAGAAGTTGACTATTTGTTTACAGATGCAAGAGATTTGATATCAAATTCCATCCCATCCAAGACTTCTTATCAGAAGGGTTGGCAAAATTTAGCTCAAACATCTCCTTGCTAACATGCTCACCGGATTCGCAAAACCCGACAAGCTTAGCCACAATTTTAGCGCTTTCTTCAACATTTTGCATGTTCAGAGGGTCTGTCCAAAATTTGTTGACCAGTTGCAATCTCCTCTGTTTTCCTACGGGCGGAACTTCCCACTTCAAATAAAGCATCTCTCTTTCCTCTGCTGTCAATTTTGCACTCACCCTCTTAGCCAGGAACTCTCTTTCTTGTCTTAGGGCTTTGATGCTGCGTTCAACACCAATTAACACATTATCACCAATGAATGAGAAAATGAATCAACTTCTCAATCAATAATCTATGTATGACATTTAAGTTAAAAGTACCTTGATGCCACAGAACCAGCAGGTTCATCTCCTAAGAGTGCAGGGCTTGCATTCCCAAGCTCTGCAAAGTGTTGTTCCAACCATGTTAACCTTCTAAGCTCAACTTCCATATAGATCTCATCAGCTGGGTCTCCTCTAAATAACAAATAGAACTGTGTGCGGTGTATGATGGAAACATGGCAGAGATGCCATAACATGATAATTTGCTTTCGTTGATCCTCAAACTTTAGGTGCCAGGGCATTGGAGATTGAATGCTGCCATCAGTCTCATCAGCTGAAGTCTCATTTGCCTCCATCTCCAATACCTACAGAAGACATAGAACAACAGAACATAATGTGATGCATGGGCATATAATAAAATGCAGTAACAATGGCATCATAACAATTTGTAAGTTAAATAAATGTACTGAGATTACTAAAGTAAATATTTATGCAGCTGCAATCACCATTCAGCATCACACACGATGCTCACCTGACAAACCAAAAGTTGCTTTTGATATTGTAGTTTAGCCACCCTTTCTTTTAACTCTGTGACATACGCTCTAATACTACGTATGTTCTCCTCTGCTGCATTCTTGAACATCCTTTGCATCTTCTTCACATCAACTGAGTTAGTTTGCCGTTTAGCAGGAGTTCCCTCTCTTGACGAGGCACTATTACTATCAATTTTTGGTGGAGTTGATTTTATTGACCCAGGGGTTCTACTGCCTTGTGAGACGAGATCTTTATCCTCAGGGGCCTTGTTCTCGGTCTCATATTCCATTACCTTCCGAGAAGTAGATAGAGGTGAGCATGGAGACCTTATTATGTTTTGCATGTTAGCATTGTTGCTCAATGTGAAAGGAAGAATTTTCTTCTTCTTCATTTGGGTTCTAAACTCTGGTTTCTCTTCACCATTTGAAAGGGAAGAAACCAACATGTCTATAGATTTCTGAACATTCTCGAGCTTCCTTTCTAGAGAAGCAATAGTGCTTCCCTGAGAATTTAATCGACTGATCTCTTCTTTCAAGTTGGTCTTATCTCCCATCACAATTTCTTCTTGAATTGAGCTAACTGCTTGCATATCCTTAATTTCAGATAGCATATTCGCTATGGTTTCAACAGCTTCTTGGTTCCCTAATTTGTGGGAAGCTACTTCCTTTTGCAGTACTTCAAGTGCTCTATTTGCCTCCTCACCAAGCTGCCTCTGTCGCTGCTCAAGCTTTCGGATTTCATGAACAAGCATGGATGGATCTGTCGATGTTGCTGATTGCCTTACTGTTGCGTGTCTTCCAACTGTTTTTCTTTGCCGAGATTCTGGGGCACCTGAAACTGGCTTGTTCTCGTCAGGAAAAGCCAGACACCTGACTGTTTTACCGGAGGGTCCACACTGGTTTGATCCCTGAAAGTAAGATGTAAGTTGAAGGCAAATACAGGAACAACAAATAGATGAAATAATCATCATTTAGAGTACCTTCTGCACTTTATGTGCTCTTCTTTCTTGCTCAAGCTGAGATTGTGCAAGGTCTCTTTGACGCTTCAACTCTTCCATTTCCCTCTCCATCTGTGAATTAGAAAATATTTTCAATTATTAAATTATATAAATGCAGAAGGTTCTTTTTTTTTTTTTTAACAAATGATCTCAACAATTGAACACATTTTTTTTCCTGGTTTCTTTATCAAACTTGCATACCTGCTGGATTTTCAATTCCTTCTCCATTAATAAAGACTTTAGGCCTACAGAGGAAGAGGGTTCTGGACTTCGTAGCTCTGCCTCAAGCCTGGCTACCTCCTTCTGCAGATGCTTTACTAGCCTCTTATCAGAAATAACCTGTTTAGAGAGACTTACTAGTTACCACATAACATAACCAAGAAATAACATGTAGACAACAGCAATCCCTTAAACCAATGCAAGAAATTGGAAAACTCTCTGTTGTCCTCATAAGTTATTCTTCCTTTAGTTTCTTAATGCAGCATAAAAACTTAGGGGAAACTTGATCTTCTTCAGTACAAAATATGTTCCAAGTATGACAGGCTTGTATTCTAATGAACAATAACAGGAAAAGATGAGCTTATTTTTGTTTCAAATCATTCATTACTAAGGTAACAGTTGACAATTAAAGCAATGAGAGGAAGACTTGCTCAAGTTTTAGTGGCCTATTAAAGGAAAACTACTCACAAGACACAATTTCAGTATCAAGTAGCTAGTAGAATCTCAAAAGAAATGCAGAGAATTCAATCCAAGATAAACACCCAGATGCTAATTTAAAGAAAATAGTATCCAAGATTGCAATGTATCCTGCCAGAAATCTTACCATGTTTACACGGGCATTGTTGGTAACTTCTTTTGCACTAGTTGCAAATGAAAGTGTATTCCTGGTTTGCTCCACATGACTTAAAGCTGGACTCATGGTACAAATGATTGCCGTTCGAGCATTTCCCCCAAGTGAGTTTTGTAATATCCGAGTGAGTTTTGAATCTCTGTATGGTATATGACCACCCTTTTTTCCAATACTGCAAGCCAAATAACCAAGGAAAAAAAAAAAACACTTTTTAAGTTAAATAAACTACCATGCATTAAGGTACACAATATTACTGATCTTCAAGGTGAATGATTCTCATATATTTGGGACCGTGGAGCTCCATTTTATTCAGATTTGATCTAGAGTCTTAAATATTACTAGGTT
The DNA here is from genome assembly GCA_020521535.1 of Rubroshorea leprosula. Classification (NCBI taxonomy): domain Eukaryota; kingdom Viridiplantae; phylum Streptophyta; class Magnoliopsida; order Malvales; family Dipterocarpaceae; genus Rubroshorea; species Rubroshorea leprosula. The sequence continues at coordinate 3,041,415 of BPVZ01000020.1, forward strand.
TTCAAAACTGAATCTGATATGTTGTGAGTTTTACCCAATGTGAAATTCTTCCATGGTTCTGGGAATTAATGGACTTCCAAGTTCCAATGGGACAACCAAGGCCACATGAATTTTTAAAAGCATGATGTTTCAGCGTTTAGCTGCAGCTAACCTCAGTTTTCTGATAACTGTTGTGAGTGTCAACAAACTGCGATTAATGTGACTCCCTTCCTTCAATCTTGTGCCATCTGCATTTGTTTGGGAGGCACGTTCACTTCCAGCAAGGTCAACAAGATTCTACAGAATTACAATGTCTTGCCAGGATAAGTAAGCTATTGTCTATAATCAATGATCAAACTAAGGGGTGAAGAAAGTTAGACATACCAAACTTGCTACAAAGGATTTTACACACTCTGCATTTTCCCGAAGACTACTCTCTATGGTCTGAAAAGAGCAATACATGCAGCATCAGATAAAAAAGGTCAGCTCTTACCACCCATCCTCAGGCACAAGTCAAATTTAAAAATAAGAAAAGCTGCTAATATGGGCTGAAGGAAAACATTATGGTTAGCAAATCAGGAAATACATGAACAACATTGCTGGTCATTGTTGCTGATTTATTCTTTACAAGAAGATGGCATGCCAACTTTAAACTCAGAAAAAGGTACAGCATATCACATATTTCTTAGATGAATGAAAAAAATAATAAAAATAAAATAAAACATAAATTTGGCATACCAGCCTGATAATCTGATGTGATCTTGAGCTTTTATCGTTCAAAGCAGTTTCTCCCACTTGCCTTTGAGCTGCAAGAGCAACAATTTTTAATTTGTGTAGCACAAAACATTATCAATACGAGTGTTAGGTCATGAAACCAAGAATTATTTCCCTGGGTAGGGTAAAAGCTTATTGGGTCCCCACATATTGCACTGGACATTAAAATAGATATGCCTGCTCTAGTTGATACAGCATATATAGTTGCAGTTTTTTCAGAAGAAATAATTCAACAGCATGGTTCATCTTTGCAGTACACTAAAAGCAACTCAAAGCAAATAATAGAGATAATGTTTTTAAGTGTGTTATGCTTCTCTGCATGCTATAAGCTTGAATCCATAGACCTTCATTTCTACTATTAGTAGACTGGGGATGCAAGTGTAGCAAAATCTACAAACCAAAAAAAGCGAGATAAATAAAACAATTATATCTCATAATCATTCATTACCTTCACAAATGCCAATAAGATGTCTCAAATGTTCGCTATCCTTCACAACTTCTTCAATGAGTTTTTCAACAATGGTGCCTTTCTGCATCATGCAAAATAAAAATCCAAGAAAACAATTAACTTTGAAATGACATAACAATACATTCAAAAGATGAAAAAGTTCCTTTATATACCTCAGGATCATCCAAAAGTCGTAGGCAACCAGATTCCCGATTCAAAAGGTCTACTACTGTCTCATTGTAAATCTCCAGAGCAGAGAGCTTCAAGACAAAATCTCTCTCCCATGTCTGTGATATTGAAGTGATTCAACATGACAGGAGCAAATACAAACACAACTAAAAAATTTACTCCAAGTTTTGATATGATACTCTTGCACTAACATTATCCGAAATTAAAGATATAGTGGCAAAGCAAGCAATCATTAGGTGTAAGGGAAATTTTTAAAAAAATTGTACGAAACAATAACTTACATTCTTGATGTGCTCATAGATATCCTTAATAGCATTTTCAGTGATTCCTCTCATGGTAAATGTCTTACCACTGCTTGTCTGCCCATATGCAAAAATCGTGGCTGCAAAAGAGAAGTTTCTGAAACTGTTTACTCCATAATGGAGATAGATAAAACGCAATGAAATAGAACATACAATCAACACTGACCATTAATTCCTGTAACGGCAGATAAGGCAACATCTCGAGCCCCTTCTTCATAAACCTTTTGAGTTGAGGATGCAGGATCAAAAACCCTATCTGTCAAATTCAGATGAAAGTAAAGAGAATTCAGTCAGTCACAAAACTTGTGTCATGTCAAGAGCAAAAGAAAATCAATTCCTATTATCACCCTCAGGCTATACTTAAATATAATTTGATTCTCAGCACATTTAACTATATCATCACCTATATAAACTTTCTTAAAACACCACTTATCTCTACTTTACTTAAGGTTCAATACCCCTTCTAGTCTTCTAGTTAGCGGTAAAAACCAAAAATAGAACAATGGGTAACGTAAAGCCTGTACCAAAAGTATGCTGTGTGGCAGGGCGCTCATGAGAGGGATTCTTGTAGACAATGGTGTGGTCATCTACGCAATCCCAGGCAATAAGATCATACAGAGCTTGTTCTCTCCTGCTCAATGGCCTGACACGGACTGTTACCAATATCTTTTCCTCACGAAACTTTGTTCCTCCCGGAGTGGATGCAAGGGTCCTCTGTATCTTAGATAACGGCGTCGCCGGCGTAGCCATCATCTTCTTTAGCAGCTAAATTTCCCCTCTTTCCTCACCTGTTTTACATATCAGCACTTAAGATCAATTACAATCGCCATTTTCACTGAAAGAAATTTAAAGACAAATGCAAGACTCTGTCTCAAGAAGAAAGGACAAATTAAAAAAAAAAAAATCTAAAAGAAAGTGGAAATTTCTACTTGATTTATTCCTTTCCTTTTTTGTCATTTTCAATCTGAACTTTGAAGTTTCCTTTTTAAGAAATCCAACAGAAATCAGTTGAACTCTTTCAGCTTTCGCGACGAAAAATCAAAAGAAAGAAGAAGCAGAAAACACCGCGAGAAACAAAGCAAATGAATCACTCACCGTCACCGTGAAGTTCGAGACTTGGAAAAGTCGATTGGAAGTGGAAGAATCAAGCAAAGCAAGTTCTTAAACTTCGCCGGAAAATCAAGAATCCGGATAGGAGCGATACAAAGGTTTTGGGGATTTCTGGGTGTTCAGAGGGAGAAAGGAGAGAAGATCAAAGAATGTAACGGATAGTTTTGTTGTTTTTTTTTTTTTTTGTTATTTTATTGCTGTTGTGTTGGGAATTCTGCTGCTTTCCGTTCCGTGCGCGGATGGAAACAAAAACAGAAATGAAAGCAATCAAAGCATCGAGATTTTGAATTTTTTATGGGCCCTATTGGGCTTATATGGTGTGGGCTACCCTCCTGTAAGCCCATAAATATGACAATAGCCCATGAAATATTCAAATATTACCTCCTCAACCAGTCTCAGCACAGTCCAAAGTCTGAAAAAAGAGAAGAGCCCAATTTCAGTTCTTTTTTCCCATCTTTTTTTGTATATCGCAAGTTACTGTTTGGTATGGACATTTTACTAACGATGATTGTTGAATAGTTTAATAAATAAGTGTTGTCTGTAAAATAGGTTAAAATTTCATATTTGAAATTATCACTAAAAAAAATTAATATGGGGTTACATCCTTAAAATCAATCGGGAATGATTTTTTTTTTTTTAACAATTTACAATTTAAAGAATAAGAGAATTTTAAATTTTTAAGTGTTGATAAAATTTGAAATCTTGAGCAATAAATTTAAATATCTTAAAGGTTCAAAACGAATTATTTGATCGAAGACCCAATTCAATTAAAAAAAAAAATTAATTTTAAAATATATAAAAATTAACATAATGATAAATTGACTATAATTAATATATATAAAAAAATTAATAATATTTGAATTTTAAAACTACTAAAAATTTGCGAGTCACATTGATAAATACTATTCTCCATTAACACAGACGGAGTGCATATAAGACACGTGGAAGGTCCACTGTTTACGGGGCTCCAAGTTAAAACAACGAATTAATTACCTAGTGTACTTCATTTCTATGCCGTTGAAAGCTAATGGACCCCATCCTTAAAAAGAGAGGCCAATTACAGAGGTTGAGGGAAATTAAATTTCTCCTGAACGTCAAATCCCAATACAAATTTTTAGATCCTGAGCCGTTCAATGTGGTTTTAAGTCATCTCTTGAGAAAAAGGAAAACGCCAACACCATCAAAACATGCCGTAAAGGTCAGATTCTTAACAGGGTTTTTTTGTTTCAGTGCTAGATTATGTTTGTGGATGACTCAGAATTATCATGGACTTAATATCCAATTTTTGGAAGAATTGTGTATTTCCTAGGATATTTCCACTTTGGAAAATTTCAGAAGAAAATGTGAATTAGACTAAATTTATTAGGCTCAATCATTATATATCAATCTATATCAATGTGGGTTTGAAGGATTTAATAACCTTTGGCAGCCTACTTGAGCACCAATAAAGG
>BPVZ01000020.1:3151592-3161975 GCA_020521535.1 Rubroshorea leprosula
TCTCAATAAAAAATCTCCTCTTTATTTTCCTTTGCGTTCTTTGCAACCGCCTACATAATAGATCCATCTAGTTTTGCATATTCTCTTGCGATCTTGAAAGATTAACAAATAATAATTTTCATATTTTTTAAAAGTAAGTAGTTCAATTTACTTGTCTCTTTTTATTTTAAACAAAGTATTAAATCTTTTTTTTTACCATATTTAAGATTTCTTAATTATTTCTTTAAAAAAGATTTTTATAATTACTCCATTTTGAAAGACAACAAATCTCCCAACAAAAGTGTTAAAATTAAATAATGATACATATGAAATTATAATTAATAATAATTGTACTAATTATATATTTTATATTTATTGTATAAGTGTCTCGAGTAAAAATGTGACTAGTAAATTTATCCAATGATATAAAACTTGAAATCCTATGCTCGGAAGATTGATGGAAGCTATGGAGAGAGAGAGAGGATCATGATCTTCTAGAATGAAATATTTTCTTCTGCCAACGAAATACACGCACTTAATTTGAAGAAGTCAGATTATAATTTACATTAAAAAAATGAAAAAGAAGAGATGACGAACGGGAGAAAGGAAGACCAATGACAAATTAAACTCCGCGGCCCCAAGAAGATGACAATCAAACTCATGAGAAATTCGAGCAAAACTTTTTGACCTTGTGTCTATAACTTCTTTTTATAGATTTAGATTATGTTGGGTATAGTTGATGGAAAATTTTTTGAATTTCAAAAGTCTCAATTATACCAAATGTTATAATTTGTGAAAAATTTTATAATTTTTTATAAGTTAATATTTTATTTATTTCATTGCAACTCTCAAAAGTATTAAGTTGATGTTTTTACAGAAACTTCTCATTTGACTTTTAATAAAATTAGTATATTATTTTTATTTTTTTTAATTTACAAAAATAATACTTTTACAATAATTTTTTTAACAAAACTTTTATTAAAAATTTCAAGGACACTAAGTCTCTTATTAATCACTTCTACTTTCCTCTCCAATACACTTCCATTTTTCACTTTGCTTTAGTAATTTTTTTAACGAATAAGTTATCTTTAAATTAACTTGTGTATAACTTTAAAAAAATATTTTTAATTAAAAAATTAATTATTTTTATTAAAAATAAAAACTTTATAAAAAAATTACATTCTCTCTACCCTCTCCACTTTGTTTTGGTAAAAGCTCTATAATTTCATCCATGGTGCTCTCATCACTAACCTTAGGGGTGCTTTGCTTGGCAGTGAAATTAAATAAAATTTGATTAAAGAATCTTATCATAAACCTCGGCAGTGCTTTGCTGCAGTGAAATTAAATTAGATTTGACCGAAGAATCTAGAAACTCTAGGCAAGAAAGTCTTTCGTTCCTCTTCGGCACTTCCCGACATTTAGACAATAAAAATGATTGATGACACATTCGGGTGACGTAAGTATGAGAAAAATGATGTAGAAGTAAATGGAAACTTCTGCCGTATGGAATTTGGCAATTGAGTGGCCAATATAATTATTATTCTTTCTTTATTTGAAATCTTCTTTATCTTATTTTATTTGTCACACTACGAGATAATATTAATGATGATTAGTTTTAAGTTTTTCTAACCCCCAACCCAGAAACGTTGACGTTTTTTTTGTGAAAATGAGAAACTTTTATTTATTTTTAGTAGATTTAATATAATTTTTTAAATACAAATTTTAAATAAAAATTTAATATATTATATAAATGATTATTAAAAATTTTTTTTATAAGAAAAATGCTTGATAAGAATTTCATATAAAAAAAGACTTTTTTAATTATTATTCATATAAGTTGTTAAATTTTTATTTAAAATTTATGTTTAAAAAGTCAAATTAAGTGTACTAAAAATAAATGTAGGGAGTATGTGGCCTAAACACAATGTTTGCATTTAACTTAAAACTAATTAGTAATAGATAGAGCAGTTCTCTTTATATTTAAATTATATTTTTTTAACATTTTTTATATAAAAATTTTCCACTTAATAATTTTATTTCTGTAAATCATTCATGTTAATATTTTATATGAATGAAAATTTTAATTCAACAATTATTTTTAAAATATTAACTAAAATATGACATTTTTGAGAATGCCTTTCGAAGAAGTCCCATAAAAAAATTTTCTTAATGATAATTTTTTTTTATCAATAATACTTTGTTAAGTGATTTTCATTTTTATTAAAAAAATAATTACTATTTATATGGTATGAAGAAATATTATTTAAAACGAAAATATTATAATTAAAATGTCTCGTGATATTATAAATTTACAATATAATATATCATTATATAATTAATCTTTTCATTTAAAGGTCCACTTGTAATATTACATGCAATTACTTATTGAATGCATTGCCATACTCATTTAATATTATATCATAATTGTAAATTTATAATTTTATGTGATATTATAATTATAATATTATTATATCTAAAAATATGTGTAATGTCAAAATGTGGTAAATGAGACGAAGAAAATAGTTAGTAGAATGTTACTTAGGTCCCCTGTTTAGCTACAAGCCTGCAAAACATGGATCTTTAGATAAGAGGAGAAGAGTCCAATGTTATAGAGTTGTCTCTCAATCTAAAGGTTAATATCTTATAGTTCAATATGGTCCAACTTGTAAAAATGATTTTTCAATATTACTTTGACTTTTTACATTAATTTTATGTAAAATTTTCTCTCACTAATTAAAAATTTTAGGGGGGAGTTTCAAATTTTACTCGTATTAATCATTTTGCAAAAACACTTTGATAGGATGTCTCAACAAAAGAACTCGCGAAAGAATAATGTTATTAAGGAGTATTAATTTCTAAAACTAAATTTTAGAATTAGTTTATGATATTATTAATTATAAAGTTTATTATTTTGTAATTTAAATTGTACAATAAAAACTATTAAATAGAATAGGCATTTTTCTTTTTGAAAGATTTTTATTATGTAATCCAATATAATTTAAAGTGCACTATAATTTTTCATTTATTATAATACTATTAATAATATAGACTTTCTATTTTGTTTTCCTTTTAGAATTTAAGATCAATGGATATCAGCTAGTATTACAACAAAATTAAGTAGAAAAATATCTCAAAATAACATTATTTTAATAAAGCACCATTAATAAAGACTAAAACAACCTTAGTCCTTATTTAAAAAGGATAAAGATATGTGCACACCCGGGTCAACACCCGGGTGTGCACACTCCCCCATTGAAAAAAAAAAAAACCCAACCCCACCCGATCCCTTTTTTTTTTCTATGTGGGGGTGCACACCCGGGTCAACACCGGGTGTGCACCAATCAGCATCCATTTAAAAATTATGATAATTTAGTTTTTTTTTTTTGAACAGCTAAAAACATTTTGTTGATGATATAGAGTACAAGGGATATTCAAACCCACTAAGCACAATCCAATCCAAACAAAATAAAATCCATTACATTTAGCCCGTTGCTTTGGCACCCTTCTATTTACCATAAATAGTTTTTAGACATGCAACTGGATCAATAATCCAGTCTGAGAGATTAACAGTGTACCAATCTGTTCTTTCTTTAATCCAATAAAAAGATCTCATTTGGACAAATTCAAATAGTTTTTCGGGATTTACCTCTTTGTTGTGGAAGATTTCTTGGTTTCTATCAATCCACACGGACCAAATAACAGTTTTCCATATACAATTCATGCCTTCTCTGATGGCTGATCCTTTAGTGCCTGTCCAAAGAGTTGAAAAGTTTTCCAGCAATCCCTGTCCAACATTATATTGGTCCCCCACCATTTAGAGCAAGCCCGTTGCTTAAGTTTTTCGTTAAATTTTATTAAAATAACATTTTAAATTATTTTTATTTAATATTTTATAATATAAACTGATACTTATTTTTCTCTAAGACTTCATCTAAACCTATATAATTAATAATTAAAATAATTGGCTTAAAACTTGGTCGAGAATCATTACGTACTTCCCGCAGAGTAAACACTGTTGGCACCAATGTCTGAAAATTTAACATGCCATAACTACAATAAACGGTGTCCAGACCCGCTCCCCAAATTGCATCTCCTCAACTTTTCCAACAACTGCACGGTCCCTAATCGCCCTTTTTGCCTGAAGTTTTTAGGCCGAGAGGCCTTCATGTTCTTGGGACCAAAACGTCCTGCCCCTGTGAAATGTGTATGATCAAACTTATCCTCCCCATTCCATTAAGTGATTGTGCATGTGTGTGTGTGTGTGTTTTTGGGGGGGTTATTTGTGCGCTAAGGGAACAAATATAATTATTTTTATTGTATAATTAACTAACACATAAGAAATAAATAATTAAGGTTAAACCTCTATTTTGATCCTTCAACTATTGTACAAACCATCAATTTAATCCCTCAACTCAAGAAATCCCTAATTCAATCGCTATTGTTTACCATTTTGGCCCCAACTTGGTCTTTTTGTTAAAAATCCACCAACATGTCTAGTTAACTAACAAAAACATGGATATGTCAAAATATTAAGTCCACGTGGGAAGACATCATGGTAAAAAATAATGATATGGCAATTAAAACTTAAAAAATTCTCTTTTTGCATCCTCTCTCCCTTTCTCCTTCCTCTTCCTTGCCTTACTTTCTTCATCAATCAATTCTTCATTATCATAAAATAACAAAACTCTTTCCACCAAAAAAAAAAAAATCAAATAACAAAACCCACAAAAAAAATCATTTTTATTTTTTGTCACTGGGTTCAATCAAACCCAAGCAGGTTGGGTTTGAAAAAACTCAATAGCAACTACTGGGTTCGAAAAAACCTAGGCATGTTAAGTTTAATTGAACCCAACAAGCGCCGCTAAGTTCAATCAAACCCAGATCTACTGTTGGGGAAAAGAGAGAGAAAATGAAGCCTGTTGGGGAAGAAGATGAACAACCAAAGAGGCTGAAGATGAAAAGGAAGGGGGAATGAAAGGAGAAAGGAAAGAAATTGATGTGTGCTTGAAGAAGAGGGTAAAACTGTAATTTTAATTTTATAATTAGTTTGAAATATTTTAATTTTTAGTTGGAAATTAAGTGTCAAGGCTTTTTTTTCATACTATCAGTCTTACGTGTTAAAACATTTTTACATGTCATCTTTTTTTGTCAAGTAACGGGACATGTAGTAGAAAATTAAACAAAAGGACCAAGTTGGTGGTACTAAAATGATAAATAATAAGGATCAAATCATGGATTTTTTAAGTTGAGGGACTAAATCGAAGTCTGCACAATAGTTGAGAGACTAAAATGGGGGTTTAACCAATAATTAAATATTCTCTTTATCTATTTTTTTAAATTAAATTTAATTTTTTTTATTTTAGAATATAAATTTTAAATAAAAATTTAATATATTATATAAATAATAATTAAAAATTATTTTTGATCAAATAAAAATATTTAACAATAAGTACATATAAAGAAAAGAAATTTAATTATTGTTTATATAGGTTATTAAATTTTTATTTAAAATTTATATCTTAAAAATCAAAATAATAATCTAATTTTACTAAAAATGAATGGAGGGAGTAATTTCCTTTTACATTTATTTAATTATTTATGCAATTAAAATAATTCGCATAACAATAATTATGAAATTAAGATCAATTTTTGTATATTTTCAATAAATTAATGTTATAAATTAATATTAATGGTTGAATCTACTAATAAATAAATGTTAATGTTAGGTTGGGAGTTTAAATTTTAAGATCAATATTAAAAAAAATTAATTTTTTTAAATGCATAAGATTAATATAAGAGTGTGTTCTTAATATTGTCCAAAAAATAAATAATCCCAATATGCATAAAAATGGTCATGACTCTCGAGAGATACTTTGAAGGTAAATAAAAAAATATTAAAAAAACTTTTATTAATTTAATTTTGTACTGCTAGTAAGGGAGAAGAAACAAGAGATTGCAAAAGTGTATTAATTGCACTACTAACCTAATCTATGGCCTAAGGATATTGATTTGAAAAAGTAAAAACCCATAATTAAGTAGTTAAAGTTCTAAGTTTGAAAGTCTTGCCCAATTAGTTAATGAAATTCAATGAATCATTAATGTGTCAAGTTTATAATTTTTCCAACAGAAGTACAGAACTAACGAATAGGTAAAAAGTCAATCCCACTACAGAAACAAAAGGTTTTTATTCCACTACCCAGGACCAAAAATTAAAAATAAGGTTTCTGAGTCCACTATCTGAGTATTTCCAAGCCATCTGTGAGGGTTCGGACCCATCTGTTTCCATTATTTGTATATTGGAGTTGGATCCATAATTGTTTAAGGAATTTATAATGGTACTGTATGGAGAAATTCTCTATAAATTGTAACCAAAGTTTCTCGAGAACTTATTACCCCTTTGAGAAATACGTAGAAATGGCTTCAACAAAGGTGACCCGTCGTGGACGTCCCAGAGAGACTGGGACATTGAGGCGCAAGCGTAAGGTACATATATCTAACGTTTCTTCACTTATTACCCTAATTTGTTCATTTTTAGTTGTCACTTTTTTGTGTGACACAATAAAAAAGATTTTTTTTTAAAGGAAAGTTAAAAAACATAATTATTATCCATTTAAAATTGAAACAAAGCAATATTTTTGTGAAAAAAAAAAAAGTGTGCACTACAAAAAAAAAATTATCTTTTGCAACACCCTCTCTGCAACAACAGTTTGCACTAAAATATTATTTACAATATTTTCTATTATGTCGGGTTTGTGTTGGAAAAGAATGTTGAAATTAAGGGGTTTTTTTTAAGTGATGACGAGTAAATATTGACACCTATATTTAGTACGTATAACAACTAAAAATAAACATAAATCGTATATCTAACTAATTTTAGACGTATAACTTATTGACATTCAGTGATGGAAAAATTTACTCAAGTAGCTTTTAATAGTTGTTTAGGGGTCAACAACTATCAGCACCCCTTAAACACTAAAACAAACACTCCTTATTGACATAGTTTGTACTTTATGTAAAATTAAACAAGACTCTGAAGAGGATGGAAGCGAAAGTTGCGGCGATGAGGAGGGAGATGAATCGTGTAAGAATGGAAACAGCCGATGAGGTAGCTGCAATGGAGGAAATGAGAATGGAACTGGATCACCAGTTTGATGTCATGCTTCTTGTCTCGGCAGTAGACAGCCTTAGCAACATCATACTTCAGCTTTAGTCAGCTGAGGATATATCGAACTTGAAGAGCTGGTAGTTAAACCAGTTTACTTTGCTTAATTAATGCTGGTGTGTTATGTATTTTACTTATATATATCTAGCATGTGGGATAAGAAAAATAAGTTAGGGGTTTGCTCTTATAAATAACTTGTGTCATTTGGTCGGGTCTGTGAGTGTCAAAGCTCTTATAAGGTTAAGTTTGGACTTCCATGTGTACTATATAAATAAAATGAGTTTCTTTACAATATACTCATCAAGTTGGCATGGAATGCCTCAATCTACCATTATATGGTTTGTGTTGAAAAGACAATTTGAGTTGACGAGAGTAACAAGACAAGAACACACATAAGTAACAGCTCAATATGTAAAAATATCAAATTGAACTCAAAAAACTAATTAACATATTGAGTTCATTCATAGGTCTCTATATTTAAATCACTTACCATTTCCCAGATGTGGGATTCTTTCTCAACTCCATCACCCACTTACCGTGTAAACTAACTAAACAACTTGAATGTAATGGACGCATACATCAAGCTTTTTCCAAGCTTGAGTCAGAAACTATTCAAGTTGATTCTAATGGATACACGTGACAGGATATTGGCTTTGCTAAGCCGAAAGCATACCTTATGTCCAACTGTCCAAGCATATAGCACTGCAATGGGGCATTGATCTTCAACGGTGGCTAAATGTAGATGCAGATTATTGGAGTGTAGATAGTTCATTTGTTAATGACAACGCAGGAAAGCCTAGCGAATTCTGGGGCCCCACTATGGTTCTTGCTAAGCCCAAGAAAATAAAACTAAGCCCAAGAAAATAAAACCCGTCGTCTCATCCGGCTGAATCTTTGAAAAAGACAAATGACAACGCGGGAAAAAATGGTTTTTCGTCTTCCTAATTTGGGTTGAACAATCAGATTTGGGCAAGTTGGGCTTCACTCTAACTCTGATGGCATTTGAAATAAAATTGGATCCATCTATGAAATTCTGCTTTGAACCAGAAAAAAAAAAAAAAAGAGAAGTCAAATTGGATCCTATATATAATCATTAATCTTTGGGTTCTTAGGCCCAACATTTATCATTGGGCATTTGGGCTTAGGCTCAAGCTTTTAATTTTTATTTTCTTTTCCGTCTTTATTTGAGAGGGAATGGTCATCTGCCGGCTCAGTCGGGTTTTGGTTTTGTAAAATAAGAACCGGAATTGACCATCATATATAATGTCCTACTATCAGTCTAATCCTCGTTTCAATTCAGTTTTAAACCTAATTGCCTTGGTTGATTTTTGTTTGCATTGCATGATTTAACTAGCTAGCGATGACTTTGATTGGTTCCAGGACTGATTCTTGTCCAGTCCTTATCTGGTTACAGTCCCAATTCTACTTAATTAGTACTCTAGCTGATGACCAATCTGTAATACCTAAAATTGCAAACAATTAATGCCATTATTTGGTACTTGAACACGAGTTTAATGATTAATCAAGTTAATATCCAAGTTTGTCTCTCAAATTAAACCGACCTGGTAGCCACAACTAAAATCCTGGACAGAAAAAGAAATATTTTAATGAGGACTTGGGCACTTTATCCTTTGATACCCATATATTTCCTAGGATACCTAGCTGCGGCGCATATGAAGTATGTAGTTTTCAATGCATGTATCATGAACATTAAAAACAAAAAATATGGATATTATCGAGCTTCTTCTTTATCTCTCCTCCCTTTTTACTCCTTCTCCTTCAAGAAATATTTTGCTTTAAAGAGATCTTGTTATGGGTTTCTCTAGTGGGGAGAACCATAAAGAAATCGAGTCAAGGGGAAATGGATAAGTAAGATGAGAAAGAAAGAAAGAAAGGGAGGAAGAGGAAGAATTTCTACAAATTTTTTGAATCTTTATTAATTTAATTTTGCTATAAAAATAATAATTGGTATACTTTTAGATTTAATACATTTTTTACTATATTTATTAATAAGTTATTATTCTTAAATTTAAATTGAAAACAAAAAATAATTCAATTGTAAATTTTAATAGTTAAATTAATCAATATTAATAAGTGTGTTGAATTAAAAACTATACCAATCATCTTTCTTATTATAATTTATGGAATTTCTAGCTACAATTATTATATGTTAGATAAATATGTGTTGACAATAGCTATATAACGTTACACGAGTTGATACTTAACGTACTATGTAGACCATTGATTCAGAAAGATCTGTCTCGTAAAGTAATTACGCCGAAAGCAGAGTGTAACAAAGAGTATGTATTGCAGCCACTTCTCATATTAAGTATTTTTCTTCTTAGCATCAAATTAAAATCAAAATTATCCTCTTTACTTTCCTTGCCGTTCTTTGCAACCAAATAGATAATAAATCCATTTTCACTTGTCAAATTGTATTTTAAAAAAGGATTAAATTTTACTCTTTATGTTTTAAAATAACTATTACTTTTTAATTTTGAATTTATTTTAAATTAATTGTCATTTTTTCATTTTTTAAGATTAATAAATATTTTTTTATTTTAACTCTATCTTTATCCATTCATTTTAATTAATCATCCAATCATAGAAAATCTTTTTTTTTTCTTGTTTTCTATTTCTTTTACAAAGGTATTATAGATAAATGCAAATATTGTCTTCAAATTCTTAATTTTGAGAAAAAAAAATAGTATTTGATACGAATAAAATATTTTTTTAATCTTATAAGATCTGTTATACTCCCTTAAAAAAGGTCTTTATATATTTACTCCATTTTGAAAAACAACAAATTAATTCCTAAGCAAAAGTATCAAAATTAAATAATGATAAATATGAAATTATAATTAATAATGATTATATTAATTACTGATTTTTATATTTATTTTTTAAACGTGCAAAATAAAAATATAATTAATCCACTTGTGCAGAGGTCACTACAAAAAAATCAACAATTAGTGACTAAATTATTGATCATTAAATTTTTATTTTTCGTCACAAATTATTATTAGTGATAAAATTTAAATAGTTAGTAAAACCCTTATCACTAAGGCTCTTAGTGACAAATTAGGCACTTGTCACAGAAAATAACTTTATAGTGATAAAAAAAATTGACATTGTTAACAAGTTATTCATAACAATTTTATTCGGCACAAAAAAATATTCGTCACAAATACAATTATGATGCAAAATTTAATCATTAATTATTAAAATTGATATTAAATAAA
>BPVZ01000020.1:3227408-3243506 GCA_020521535.1 Rubroshorea leprosula
ATTTTTAGTTTGGAGCAATTTTTTTACATTTTCATACTATAAAAAAAGAGCAAAAATAACATTTTTATTTAACTTTTATTTTTGTAACACAAATTTTACTCAATATACTCAATATACTTTTCTTTCCTAACTTTATGAAGATAAAAGTCTTTACCTTTTTTATGTAAAATCTATTTGTTAACTTTTCTACAAACTTTTTTATGTCAATTTTTTACTAAATAAAAAAAAATTAATAACATAATAAAATTTCAATAAAATTTTATTATAATACTTATTAATTTTTCATACAATATATATATATATATATATATATTTTACAGTGCCTCTAACCAAATAGGTCTATTTATCTATTTCTTTCTAGGCTGTGGCTGCGCTGAGTCAGAGACATGATTGGGCCCTAACTTTGACACTTAATCAAAACGGCCGACTGCCGTATCACCTAAGTAGAACTGCGCCCATGATGTTTCCTAGAAATTTCGCGTCTTCCATTCTAAACACCATATAAGTGGTCCTCTCCAAATTCAAGCACAAACAATAAAGAAGCGACATTTCAATTCATTTTAAGAAAAAAATACCATTCCAAGACAAAAACCGTTATGGCTCCCAGCAAGACAGCGGCTAAACAAAATTCAGGAACAACCAAAACAAACAAGCACCAGGTACTTTACTACAAATCCCCCATCAGAATGGTTCATTTTTCTTCTACCTTCTCATGGTTGCGGTTTCATAAAATTATTTCAGAGAACAGCATGGAAAAGAAAACAGCTGAGCCTTAGGAAGCTGAAGGCAGAGATGGAGGAGATCAAGGTGGGAATGGAGATGATCAGGGCGAGGGTGGATATGATTTCTCAGGGACAAAAGCATTTAAAAGGCAAAAGGTTGGTCCGATCAGTACTTACTGAAATTCTATTTGAACCTAAATCACCTCTCTAAGAACCCAACTTTCTCATTTCCTGATTCCTAACCGGTTACAGATCAAATGGAAAAGAGAAAGCAAGCATGGAAAAGCTTATGTACTCAACACTACATCATGCCACAGGGGAGCGAGGAACAAAGCAGGCTCATGCCAAAAAGCGACAAAAGCTGGACGTCAAGGTACCATCATTTTCTTAAGCAAAATCCTCTACTTGATCCTAAACTCTTTTAGATAAACTAATCTTTGTTTTGATTTTGTGCTTAATGCAGTTCAACAAACAGCTTAAGAAAAAGAAGATGGCTCTGCTGAGGATGGAAGCAGAAGCTGCAGAGGCAAGAGCAGAAACCAGCCACATGAGAGAGGAAGCAGCAGAAATGGTAGAAGCGATGGAGGAGAAAGAAGCTGACGTGGAGCTTTTGAGGATGCTACATAACCAGCTGTTTGCTGACATGCTTCACATCTCAGAAGCAGAAGAAAGGCTCATGGAGATCCTACTATCCTAGGGCATGCATAGGACAGAAATAATTGGAAGTTAAACATCCAGACCCTGCTTTATGTTCGAATACTATTTCATTCCCTAAATCCATGTAAATATTTGCCGCTTCTGTATGTTTCAATAATAGAACTCAATCTCTGGGGTCTGTTAGGCTAACAAGAAAAAAAAACAGAGAAAAAACTACTTGGTTTCTGCTTTACCTATTTATGCTATTTGTTCTTAAGTCTGCATAAATCCGTGTCCCTTCTGTTTATGCTAATAATGTTTCAATCTCTAGGTTTTGTTTGGCCAAAAGAAGAAAGAAGAGCCTAGTCTCTGGTTTATCTATCTACAGTATTTCTCCTGTATCTATTCAAAATTTTCTGTTTTTCTGTGTTGATAAGAAATTTTAATTTCTAGGTTTTCTTTGGTCCAAAAGTACAAATCCATAGGTTCTGGAGCAAGCCCTACTCTGTTTCTATTGCATGATGCACAGTCAATGTATCTCGTATATCTTTCTAGCTCTCTTAAACCTAATCACTACATTTAATTGGGAGCAAAAACAAATTCATTTATTTGGAAAATATAAACTCTACCATACAGCTCAGGTACTTGGCATGTTACTTAACAAATTAAATTATATGATCAAGAACAGCTCTAGAATGAAGCTGTGAAGTGCATACAGATATACATATTGCCAAAATCTTTGTGCACTCAACTCTGTCAATATATGGGCTAATGATTCCTAATCATTGAATATAAGCATATAACTTGCTTCTCGCACTTATTGGTAGAGAGTACTGACCTGCCTTCTACTTGTAGGATATTGCATGGACCTTGATACTGCAAATGTTGATAGTGGACCGGACAGGGAACAGTCTGAGGTTGAGCCTTCAGTGTGTGCACTCAACTCTGTGAATTTATAAGCTAATGATTCCCAATTATTGACAATAAGCAGATAATTTACTACTCCTAACTTATTGGAACAGGGTACTGACCAGCCTTCTGCTTGTAAGATATTGGTCCAGACATTGATACTGCAAATCTTGGTAGCAGACTAGGACCACTCCTCCCTGAGGTTGAGCCTTACAGTGTGCTTTACTTTAACCTAAATGCCCAGACCAGTGAGCAGTCCGGTGTTTCAGTTCTATGCTTTGAAGTTTGAACATTTACAGTCTTGCAATCATAAAGGTGCTCCTGGCATTGTGATGATTACCCTTTAAGTGCCCAGAATCACTAGTAGTTTAGTACTGTTGTAATGTGGAGTTAGTCCCCAGAAGGCTGCGTTGTTATAGGAGACGCATTCGCCAATGCTACAGCAAGTGAATGGTGTGGAGAAGCAGTTAAAGGTGTTAGAGCCATTGAAGAAGGGTCTGTATGGTACTGGCTATATATTGATGGGAGAATAACACAAGGAACATGCTGTTCAGGAGAGCTTCGGGCGAGGTATGGTGAAATGTCACACAGTTGATCCAGAAAAAATACCTTGGCTACCAGATGAGGTCTGCAAATTCCGAAGGACAATCATCTTTGTATTCAAGCGGGTCTTATCAAACTTTCTTTCAAGACAAAATCCTTGAGCAGTTGTTCGAGATGCGAAGAACGTACCAAAACATCAATTTGGCTTTCCATTGTCTACATCATAAGCAAAGTATTACAGCCCCTTCAAAGAATTTGCCAAATGCATCTTCAAAGCCAATGCCTACCCTGCTTCAACGCAAAAACCAGTTATGGTCTCCAAATCACCAAATCTTCTTCAAACAGGCTTATTCTCACCAGAACTCAAACTTACTGAACACTTATTAGTCTTAAATACAGTTCCTTACAATAAAATGAAACATAACCACCTGAAACAAATTCTTAACTGAAAAAAAATAAAAAATAAAAAATAAAAAATAAGAAAAAAAAGAGCGAGCATTTGAAGTAGCCACATAAACTGGAAATAGCATAACACATGGTAATTTTATCAAACACTTGGTAAGCACGAATATTTAAAACAACTTAGGAAAGATGAGTGCAGATATCTAGTTTAAATCCATTCTTTTTCCAAAGATCTTGTGTAAAACTCTACCCTCTTATCAGCTTTTATAAGAGCAAATAACAACTTAACACACGCAATTGGAAGCGACGCCATACCCACCCTTTTTTTCTCCTGATATTGAAGCAAGAACCCCAATTCTTGAGCGATATAGAGCACTTGAAAGTCTCAGAGCCAATGAGGACACCATTTTATGTGGAGGGAGCAGTTGCCCTTTCTTTTGCGCATTGACAATCTGAGATGAGATGAAGAACATGAGAATGAGTTGTCAGGTCAATGCTGCCAGATAAATTTGTGCTTCCATTTCTCTCTCATTTAACTACAATGACTGTCAGC
This sequence comes from Rubroshorea leprosula, assembly GCA_020521535.1. Lineage (NCBI taxonomy): Eukaryota > Viridiplantae > Streptophyta > Magnoliopsida > Malvales > Dipterocarpaceae > Rubroshorea > Rubroshorea leprosula. The sequence goes on from BPVZ01000020.1 coordinate 3,231,174, forward strand.
AAAACTTGACTTGAAGCACAAAGTCTTCAAGATAACCAAACCGCAGTTGTGGTTCTGTCCTCCACTTGTTTTTGTTAAGCACATCAAAATTTTAAGATATTTGTAATTAAAAATATTAGTTTATTAATTAATTTTATTTATTAATTAATAAATATTAATTTAAATTAAATAGAACCAATATATTTTAAATAAAAATTTTGATGCCATTAACAAAACCAATTTACGAATCAAGCCTTCGAACCCAGCGGTTTATACCCAATCCTTAAATGCTCAAATTTAATTGATTATAAATTTAACTCTCAACAATTATTTTGAAAAAAAATTTCTTTCCTCAAAATTCTCAATGTTCAAATTAAAAAAAAAAATTTACGGTTATAACCACAAGCCTAAACCGGCCCTATCCATGTGAGTTAATCTCAGCCCAGCTAAAAATGCTCCGCAAGGACTGAACAATTGAACGGTGTTAAAAGCCCAACAAGGCCCGCCTTGTAGCTTTTACCTTTGTACCCGGCCTTAAAGCTTTTCAACTAAGGCTAAGGGTATTGTTTGTAATTGAGAAAAATAAAGAATTATTTTAATTTATTTATTCATTTTAAATTGCATTTAGAGTTGTGGTTTGTGATTGTACAGTATTTTATTAAAAGTGTTAATTTATTATAATTAAATTAATTTTAATTAATATTTTATATAATTTAATTTTATATTGATGTATAATATTATTTTCAAACTAATTATCAAATAATAATATAACTTTTGTAAAAGTAAAATATTTAAAAAAACATAGCTACAATACAATCCTAAATGAACCTTTAATCTATCTAGGAGAGATAGGGAAATAAAAATATAGGATCCAAACATACCCTAAAACTATCTGAAAAAGGAGATCAAAACGAACAGGTTAGAGCCCTTTTACATGACACAAAAATTTGATTTACTACTATTTAGTCTATTAAAAGTGAGGTACCAACTTTTTATATCATTATGTTCTACTCATTTTGTAAATATGATTAAATAAATATTTTTACATTTTTAACATCAAGATATTTTAATTTTTTTACATCCATAAGTTAAAAAATTAATTCACAAAACTTGATTATTTCCAAATATGTTGACATCTCCATCATACAACATTTTGTTACGTGCTACCAGACAGACAAAGGACAATGATCATATCATAAGTGCTTGTCACTCATGCTAATTAAATGTATTCAGCAACGGGGGCCCACACCACAATTTAGTGAACATTTCTCACCACACTCTGCAACCCCGGAGCATCTGAGCATGTCACAAGTTCCATTAATTGTCCAAACTGGTTTTTTTTTTTTTTTTTTGAACTTAAGGAAACTTTTGGGATTAAGGAATAGTGCTTAGGTGTTGGACCAAGCCTTTATACCTCCAAACACTTCCATGAAGGGTGTAGTTATTAAGTCACTTAGTGCTAGACCACTTATTTTTCTTTTTTATAAGATTTTAGTCATAGATTATACCATTTGTTTTAGTCAGATATATAGTTATTAAACTACTTAGTGTTAGATCGTCTGTTTTTCTTTTTCATAAGATTTTAGCCATAGATTATACCATCTATTTTAGTCAGATCTTTAAGATTTTAGGCATAGATAGAATAGGCTAGGCTCCTATAGTGACAAAGACAGAATCTTATACTTTTAATGATGTATACCATTATTAATTTATTATTGTAATAGGTTAATAGATGTATATAAGAGTTGTTGTTTTTCTATTTAAATTATACTTAATTGTAAAATATAAACTTTTAAATGAGAGAGAATTTCAATATTAAAAGGTTTATTATTTATCTAAAAATTCATATTTTACAATTTAATATAATTCAAAATGTAAAATAATTTTTTTGTATATATAAATGATAAATGTTTAAATAAAAAGAATTAATTACTATATGATAATATCTTATAATTATAAATTTATAATAATAAATGATATTATAACTTATAAGCATTATTTGCATAATGAAAAATGAATCTGAGTTGCGGGTGCGTGTAATGGCTCCACCTATGACTTTGGTGATACGAAGAAGTCAAAATGAAAAGAAAAGAATGAAAACATGGCGATCGAGTCGAACGTTATAGACGATAGATCGTAAGACTAACGCCTGTTTCCGCGCGACTCATCCTCAAGGACCCAAAAAATAAAAGTGTAAAATTGCGTGTCCCAAGTCGTTGCTAAAATGTGTATATATATCGTTACATTACTTCATGCAGAAAGAACGAAGACGACAGCGAGAAGCAGAGCATGAAGAATCCTCCACCGTCACTCCGCAACCCCGAAGATCCCAACGCGACACAAATCGGTGAGGTTTCTTCATCATCAATCATCAATCTATAGTTTTAATCTCCTTTTCTTTGATTTAATTAAATTGAGTTGGTAACATAAAAAAAGTAATCTGAGTTTGACAGCTCTGAGCACAGAGATGAGCCGTTCCAGGTCGGTCGGGAAAAAGCACCGGAACCTCCAGGTTGTAGTAGATCGGATGCATTTTCTGATCAAGTAATTGGCTTCCTTATAATTTGAATACTGTCCTGTTTTCCTTCTATCTGCAGACTAAAAGGATTTTCAAGAAATTGAGGAAGATTCATGAGAAGATGGCGGCAAAAGCGGCGGTCATGGGGGCTGAGGCAAGTAGCTTGAGGGCGGAGATGGATGAAATGGTTGCTGCTGCTGAACAGAAGAAAGAAGAGTTCAAATCGGTTAAGGAAAAACGAGACAGACGCCTGGCTAAATACCTGCTTATGTCAGTAAAAGAGCAGGTCCTTTGGGAGATTCTGTTTCCCTCGAGCGGAAACTACTGAAAATCCAATGGGCCGTTGTTGCCTAATTGTATTGGGTGTTTCCGTACGTTTATGCTATTTTTAGGTGCTTTCGTTCTCTATTGGTATGTTGTGTGTGACTATTTATGTATTTGCATTCTAGAGTCTGGTTTTATGTCCTGTTTTCATATAATGAAGCAACTATAGATTCAGAGAATATCTTGGGTTTCCAATTGAATGTCTGTGTTTCCAATTATATAAAAATTTTCGAGTTAATCAAGTCCACAAATTGGCTATAAAAGGCGACTAATTTATCCATAAAATTGACATGATAAACATGAACAAAGAGGGAAGCTTGAAGTTGTTTGAAAAGTAGTCTTAATCTATTAGCATAAGTAGTCATAAACCTTCAAAAAAATCATGAAGAAGAAAACCTAAGAGCACTAATTTCACTTTGGCCAACCTCCACAATTTGTCTTACTATAATAATAATAATTAATAAAAAATTGATAAGCATTTTGTTACATAAGTTTGCTTATCTCTAAAGTAAAACTATGATGAGGTTAATTGTAGTCAAAGTCAATGACTTACATGTAACGTTGAGGTTCAAATTCAAGATATATGCCTAATCTACACAATTAAACTTAAGCTTTCTTCGGTTAGAGTACATTTATAAATGAGTCAAAACACTCACCATAACCCAATTCTTCCAAACTCAAGCTTCCTTCAAAGTCTCAAACTCAGTAAGGATGACTCAAGCTCGAACTCAAGTACCAAAAAACTCAGATTGGGTTCATAGTTTGCGCCCTGGGGTAGGTTTATCTTTTACCTCATTTTTATTTTTTATTCATCCCAAAGGAAAGGAGTGCGACTTGATTGTACACGTGCACTACCCTCATTTCGTAATACAGTACGCAAAAAGCAAACCCATGATTATGTCAGACACAAGTTGCAACTGATTGAACTCGAAATCTGGGCCCACACAGATTCCTTTGGACGGTTGGACCGACAAAAAAAAAACAGGGGTCAAATAACCTACCTCCCACATTCTAACGCACCTGTCTTTTTCTCAGCTGCGTCAGAGAGACAGCAGCCTTTAACTACCTGGGCCCACACGATCACATTTTCAACGGCCTTCGCCGACTGCCGTATCACGGAAGCAAAACTGTCTGCCTCAATGATGTTTGGCACTTTAACAAATTAAATTATATTATCAAAGAACAATACTAGAAGTCTAGAAAGAAGTTGCGAAGTGCATGCATACAGATATACATATTTATTGCCAAAATTTGCGCGTGCTAAACTCCCTGAATTAATGAGCTAATTATTCCTAATTATTGACAATAAGCAGATAATTTACTACTCTTTAACTTGTTGGAATAGGGTACTGACCTACCTTTCACTTGTAGGATATTGGTCCAGACCTTGATACCGCAAATCTTGGTAGAGGACTAGGACCAGTGCTACCTGAGGTTGAGCCTTCAGTGTGCTTAACTTTGCGGGTTGAACTGTAACCTAGAGGCCCAGACCGGCGAACGGTCTGGTGTTTCAGTTCTATGCTTCGAAGGCTTCCAATCTCGCCATCATAAAGGCGTTCCTGGCTGTGTGATGATGACCCTTTAAAGTACCCTGAATCATTAGCACTGTACTGTGGAGTTAAGTCCCCACGGGGCTGCCTTGTTATAGGAGACGCATGTGCCAATGCTACAGCAGGTGAATGGCGTGGCGAAGCAGTTAACAACGCAAGAGGCATTGAAGGAGAATTTGAATAGTACTGGTTATATATTGATCGGAGAATAGCATACGGCACATGCTGTTCAAGAGAGCTTCGTGGAAGGTATGGTGAAATGTCACACAGTTGATCTAGAAAAATTAGCTTGGCTACAAGATGAGACCTGCACATGCAAGAGAACAATCGTCAATATTTTGCAACAGTTTTTTATTTTTTTATTTTTTTATCAAGAGGTTCTTCTCAAGGTTTGCAGACAGATCCTTGAGCAGTTGTTCAAGACACAAGAAAGATATAAACACATCAATTAGGCTTTCCCTTGTCTACATAATAAGCAGGTATTATGGACCCTTCAAAGACTTAGATGCACATACACTGTATTTAGATGTGTTTTCAGGCATCATACAGTGCTGACACGCAATATTGGTCCAAGGTGGAACAAATATGTTGGATATGGCAGCTTTTGTTTCAACAGCGAATAAGAAGTTAATCTAGCAGGGGAAAGCGTAATTCATGTCACAGAACTTAAGTTCAAATCTTTCAATCGAGGGAGGGAGAGCATGAAGCAATCAGAAGAGCATCAGAGATCATTTTTACCTGTTTGTTTCATTCCAAGAATCTAGCACAATTCCTGCTGCAAATTTAACAAAGAGCTGCATTGCAGATTTTATGCTTGCATCAGCAGAGACACGTATATCAGGATCCAAACTCTCACAGCCATTTGAGAGCAATTGCCTTTGTTGATGTTCACGTTCCAATCTAACATGCTCGCTTCCAGCAATAACAGCACTAATGCACCTGCCAAAGAATATGATTATTAAGTCCAACACTGCATTTGAATCACTAACATGCAATCTTTCAGTGTATGAGGGAGCATTCAACTTTTTCATGGAAACTCAGTCAACTAGACATTTAAAATATGCCAAAATGAAAAAAAAAAAAAAAAGGAAAAAGAAAAAAAAAGGGAAGGATGACCCACCTTGCCAAACAATGAATATTGTTATTGAATCCACCAGTGTCAATGTTGAAACCAGTAGTGTTCCAGATGTTAGATGTCATGAAGGTGGCAAACATATAAGATAGCAAGCTCCATGATCCATCATTTGCACCACCAACCTCTTCCAAAATTGATCTCACCCATTCTGAATCATGATCACCAGCCAAGCCTACACTATTTGCCACCTTCCTCATCCTTCTAATTTCCTTCTTTTCGGGCACTTCCTCAGGTATATGCTTAACCAACCCAGCAAGTAATGAACATATCAAGGGTGCACCCTCTTCAAGCACAGATCTAGAAGCTTCAGCTAGTAGCTGATCAAAAGCCAATGCCTGCCCTGCCTCAATGCAAAAGCCAATCATGGTCTCCAAATCAACAGCCTGCTTCAAACAGGCTTCTCTTTCAATTCTGTCACCGGAATGCATGCTTCCAGCAACTGCCTCCAACACCTCACGGTTTGATCTCAATGATGTGTCAATGCAATTCAAGAGTGCAGCAGTGTGTTCTTTCATCAATCTGTCCAGCCTATCAACTCCATACCCACCAAATATACGAACAAAAGCTTGCAACTCATGAAGATCAGTGACTGACTCAGCAAAATATCCACCAACAGGCCTTGTGCTTTTGAAGCATTGGTGCACGGGTGTAAACAGTATACCTGCACCCGATATATCCTTGATAATATTTTCTATGTACCAGTTGCAAACAACTTCTGTTGCTGATCCAGTATGCTGCTCAGTTGGTTTGTCAAACAAATGCAAAGATGAAACTGGTCCAGAAAAGGTCTCTGAGAGTAGAACTTCTCGAATTCCCTGGGTCAGATCCATGCTAATGTGCTGCTCTGCTAGATGGACTATGCTCATATGTCTGCGGATAAGACATTCTAGGACAGAGGGCCGCTGAAGATCATTATCAGTTTTCAGTACTGTAAGCAATCTTCTTCTAAAGTTCCCAAGGATACAATCTCTCATATACTGCACATATGATAATATTATAACAAAATAAGGAGAATATATAATGGTTTTGCTTGCAAGTTTATACCATAGATGAAACTATTAATGCAAGAATAATAAGCAAGATAATCTACCTTTCAGCTGATGAATACAAATTTATTATGAGAAGAAATTTTGTACTGACTACTGAGATCGACATACAGACTCCTCATACATTACCACCGTTTGAGAATGTCTAGCATGTTGGCAGATAGAATACATTACTTTAGACTGAAAACTCTTAAATTTTGAAAACTGGATTTAATGTTTCTAAAATAAATGAGTGACCGAATAAAATAGAGAGATAATGACTGAATTTATTTGACTATGCTGATTTTACAAAAATATCAAACATAACAGTAAGGAAACTAAAGATATGTATAGATGGTCAATCAATCATCAGAAGTTCATTCCAACTGAGTGACCATCAAACAAACTCTAATCAGGAAGGGAAAAACAGTTGGTCAAAAGAGAAATGCAAATACTAACAGTAAGGAACCACAGCATAACCATGAAGAGACAGACACAATAGACAATGATATAGAATACTAAAAAAAGAAAGGGAAAAGAAAGATAATAAGAAAAGCCAACCACAAAAGGGACAATCAGACCAATTTCTGTTTATACGAAGTGCCATAGAGAAAATATCTATAGTTACCTCCCTCAGAACAAACACATGGTTTAGAACACAGATGGGCTCCATATCATTCAAAACCGAACAAAGGTTTGTCAGCCTCTGCATTGCAGCTTCCAACCTGCGATTGAAACTCTTGATCAAGGTTGGCAAAATAATGTTAATGGCATCAAATTCAGGTGCTCTGAGTAAAGGAGAACAACATTCTGACATGAATTGAAGTGCCATACATTTTAATGGAGTTATTATTTTCAGGATAGCTCTCATGGCCAGGTAAAGGAAAAGAAATTGCTCCCTTTGGGGATTTTACAGAAGGCATTGAAACTCTTGATGAATTGTTCAAGCAAAAAGCTGCCTGCTCTGGAAGAAGCTGAGATTTCACTGTGAATTAGTTTCATGCACTATAAATTGTACTCAAACATTTACACTTAACTATGAATTAAGCACCGACCTGCATCTCCAAAGCACCAAATCCTCCTTCAGAATCAAGAATATTAATTAATCCTTCCAATCCCCCCATGATGGATTCAATGAGAGATTCAACATATAAGACAGCATCTCGCCCAATTTTTGTCACCTGATTATGAGGATGTAGCTATATCAATATATAGATTTTGTATGACAGAAATCTGATGGTGAACGAAAGAACAGGAAAACTGCAGGAAGGACGGGGACTGTTTGTACAGCTACTTTAATTCATTCAGTACCTCTTCTGGAACAATTGGTGAAGCACACTCTTGAAAACTACTGGCAACACCAAGCCAAGCACAGCAGTGCTGTGGACGTCCCTCTGGTCCAAACATAGTGTTCCTAAAGACCTATTATAACAGGTAAACTCAAGTTACAATTATAATGTAGCATGCTTCAACAGAGAGAATAAGGGTATCAAATTGAACAAGCAAATGTCATTAGTCAAATAGAGCCTAGCAATGTAGTAAATATTAACAAGAACATACTGCTGTCAGGTGCTGGTGGTGGAAATAAAGCTTTCTCAGACTTCCATGCTTTGACAATTGAATTTCCAGTTCATCAACACATCTGCGTTGAAATAGTTCCATATAGTTTACCACTTTCACATAAGCAGCAGTATTTTAATCTGTTTACAACAGTGTCTTACTCTGTTTACCAAGTAATGACTTTTACATGGTTTTGAAATACTTGAATAATGTTTATTAACAAATAGTGAGGACTAGAAAGGATACCCACATTAACCTAAAACATGGACATTAGACTAGTTAAGAAAGGAATTATGAAAACACTGGACTAATGGGCTGTTGTAAGCCCTACGTCCCTAACTCCATACTCATTGTTTCATCCATAGAGACAATAGTAAAACATTTTAAGCTCTAGCTTTGCTATGATGTTCAATGTGTGGAAAAAGCTTTTCCTAACAATGACTAACAAGATGGAGTATACCATTTCAAATTATTATTTTATGACTTTAAACTTTACATGAGAATGCCGCATAATTTTGTTCATTAAAAGAGCTAAAAGTTGGAGATAAGGAGCCGCTAGAATCAGCAAGGGCTTTGTAGTTCAGAAATTAGCAATATCTGGCAATGACCACCTTCAATTTGAACTATCCCCTTTTAATCGCTAAATGGCACCCTTAAAATTACCATAATTTCGTATAAAAATAAATTTATTTTTGTTGGTTAAGGATTGAATCTATTTAAATTGATTTTGATTTGCAACAAGTTAGGGAAATTAAGGGGTTATAGTCTCAGTTGTGATGACTAATTAAAATTTAGAGGAAACCTGGACCAATTGTATGCAGCATTTCCTTCAGATAGTAATCCTTCCTTTCCAGTGGAGACAGTTGCTTTCTCCAAATGTCTTATGTTTATGGAAGATCGAGCGGATGTAACAATCATTAATATTGACAACCAGTCTTTACGAAAGTCCTGATTAAATGAACAGATATCATCAGCAACTAAGACTACATGTAGAACAACTTTGAAAGAGAGGCATAAGTCAAAATACACTTGCACAATTATCTATTTTAAGAAATGAACATGAAGAGATACTTGAAAGACAGGCATTAGAGAGACCAATTGAAATTTCATGAAACAACATTTTCATTGTTTGTGAGGCTTTTTTGACTTAAATATTCCAGAGAGTGCTTAGTGATTGAAAAAAGAGAAATGAATATGTAGCATTCATGTAAACTCTCATGCTAGCATGCAGACATGACAGGCATGTTAAAAGGGAAAAATAATTTAATTTCCAAGATATTTAATTGTATTATCATATCATCAATTTTTCCTTGAGGGTTCATATCTGTTATTAACCAAGAAGATATGCCTATGCAATGAAGGCGACCAACATTAACATCATAATTAAATGCATGTGACGTTTCAAACCCCCCAAAACATGAGAATTCAGATCAATTTGCATTTTACAGACCTTAAGGGGTCTATTAAATGAAAATGGATAAGAGAAAGATAGTTTTCAGAGATTCCTTACGGATAGATCACATGTGATGGCAGAAATGTTTTCTCCTTGTGGTTTTGGTATATTGTCAAGATGTTGAACAATCTGCTGAAATAGTATTTTCAAAGTTGCATCAGGGTCAAGAGCAACCATTCCTGGAGTCCCCAGCAGAAAACGAATTCTACCAGCACAGGAGGAGAGATATGATAATGCATAAGCCCGGATTGCTGCATTTAAGAGTAAAATCTTTAGAATATAGTTCATACCATCAGATCTAGTTTGGCATGACTGTATTAGAAATACTAACCTTGGTAAAAGGAAGCTAGGAACAGCTTGGTTTTTGTTTATTAAGCTCAGGTTTGAAAAAAAAAAAAAAAACACTCATCACTTTTTCCTCCTTGGTTGATGATTTATGATGGTGGTATATAGTCTGTTTCCTGGAAAGATGTTTTATCTTCTTGTGTTTCTGTCACATGCAAAATTTTAACTATTTTATCTTATTCACTGGCCAGATTTTTTGAAAGTTAGGCATTCACACTTCACATATCCATTTATAAACTATAGTCTATACTACTACTTATCTTCTATATAGAGAAAGTAGATTTCATATTGTCATCATAACGAAAAAGGTAGGTTTACACCAAACTGATACTAACCTGCAATATATTTGCGCACTAGACGGCATAAATGGTCCATTCCATCCAATAAGAACCCAATAGTTGGATCATTTGGATCCTGAAGAAAATCATTCCAGTCCAAGTTAATCAATTTACTAGCTTCTTACTTTATCAAGAAAACAACCAAAGAGGTAACAGATTTAATTATATAAGGAAAACAATTTACCATGTCAACTGGAACAACCCGAGCAGCTTTTGATTTTGATGATGCAATTCCTACATGCTGGAAATACCAAATGACCTCATATTGAGCAAAGGCCAATGCAGAAAAAACCATCTGTAGGAAGCAGCAACCAATTAGACAAATAAAAGGTTAAGAGTGTTATGTATTTGAGCTTAATTTTCATTATTTAGATGATATCATACAAATGATTGAAAAACTTAAGTAACTAGGATAACTCAAGACTCCCCAAGTAGAAAAATAGATAATTTGAATTACTTCAACAATAATCTGGATAAACTATAAGAAAACAAACTAAAGTAGTAAAAAAACATTATTCTTGAAGGCCCCAAAACCTATTTGAAAGGAAAACTTGGTATTTGAGTACAAGAAAATAGAGAAGCACATTGGACAGGATCCTTAAAAGAGTCCATGAAAAACTTACCTGAATGTTAGGAGCCAGTAAGCTAGGTTGATCAGTGAAAAAGAGCACCATTCTTCCAATTTCTTGCTTTAATAATATTCTTCTCTCCCGGTGTATAGCTTCACATGATAGCAATGCTTGTTCATGCACTTCACTGAAACCATCAATTTTTTTTTTCTTTTGGTATGAAATCATCAATTGAGTTACCACATTAGGTTAAAGCTGACAGTCCATGAAAATAAAAGAGCATCTAAAGCAGAAGCTAAATAGAACCTAGGCAAATCTAACAATTATAAATTACTTGCACCAAGTATGAGGATATTTATTCATGAACATAGAAGAGAGCTTTGGCTTTTAAATTTGTAATAAAATGAAATTGACTCATTGCTTTTGAATCATCAGCCATACCTTATCATTTTCTCAACCTGCTTTGCTACATTATATTCCAAGTCTGCTTCCCTTTGCTTGGTTCGTCCAGATTTAGCCATCTTTTTTGACTCTATTATCCGTGGTAAAACATATAACTGGTAATCCTCATGCAACAGTATATACTGCACTCTCAAATTACCCTAAGAATCAGTTCCTGTAAACGAGAAATACAGTTCCAAGTGACAGTGTAACTCACCTCATCCCTGTATAATGAAAGAACTAAATTTTCCTTTAGTACCACCTGAAATCCATTAAAGAAAAACAAACAAAAGAAAAAGTAAGCATGAGAAAAACTATATTAGAAAATTAATTGAAAGAACTTTCTAGTAGATAAAAAAATTGGATACAAGTTGTTTAAAGTAAAGAGCACAGCTGCCAGGATTTCAAAGATCTAACCTCAGCCTGTCATGGAAATAACTTCATTATTCATTTGTGTCTGGAAAACATTACTACAACAACCACAAGAAGTACCCACTCAACCTCTAGACAGCTACCCCAATTTCCATGAAAAAGAAATTTATCATCAGGTCATTGAAGTTCTGCTTAATTATTTGTCTTTTGACCATTAGAACGAATACATCACAGATGTGATAAGAAACTGAGCTTTTGCATGTATACAAGCTACATAGCAATATATTTAGTTTAAATTATCTCACTGAATAGGCCATTAAATGAGAAGTTATACTCAGTATCTGCCAATATCATCTATTTAAAATTCGCTCCCCTTCCTCCCATTTGCATACCCATTCTGAAAGAAAACTTCTTATTGCACAACAAGACAAGAAATAATCATGAAAGGTTTTAGGGGTACCAGAGCAATATCTATGCTAGTGACACGAAGTAGCTCATCAGGACAAACAAGATAACCAAGTAACACCCACTCTCTGTAAGAAGTAACATTAGCTAGATCTTGGGCTCTCTGCAAAGTTGAAAATGATGTGAGAATGCAGTATACCTCACATTAAAAACAATATTTATGAAGAATCCAAAACTTCAAGAAGATGGCAATAATCTGAAAGAACAAAGCATTTAAACTTAAAAAATAATAATAATAATAAATAAATAAATAAAATTT
>BPVZ01000021.1:8011-21123 GCA_020521535.1 Rubroshorea leprosula
TAAAAAACTTAAATTATTAAAAAATAATAAATCTTACATATTTTAATAATATATATCTTACAATATTTTTTAAATTTTAATTAATAATTAATAAAATGTATTATATTTTATCCATAATATTTTTAAGAAACGAATAACTAAATTTCAAAATAATTTTTAGTTATAGTTACAGTATAGTACAATTCAACATAATTATAATTACAGTACAACACAATTCAACATAACCATAATTACAGTCACAACACTTTATAATAATTTCGAACACACCCTTAGTTACAAACATTTGGAGTGGGTCTTCGTCAACTATCCTTAAAAAAGGTGGAGTCTTTTCCATTTTTGTGAATAAAGTTTTTTTGTTAATGAGTTTATCTAATTTGTACTTTTAAATATAAATTTAAAATGCATTAAATATATTTTTCTATTATAAATTTATATTAAAAAAATAAAATTAATTTTTAATTTATTAATTATTTAATTAATTTTATCTATTTGATACTGATATTAAAATTAATATCAATTTTTTTATTTTTTTATATACATTTATAATAAAACAAAGTACTATTAACTTATATTTTAAGTGTATAAATTAAAAAAACTCTTTGTAAATACGATTAATAAGTTAAAGACCTAAATACGATTAATAAGTTAAAGACCTAAGTCATCTTAATTAAAGAAAAAAAGTGATCAAGTTTTGAAGTTGAGGATGAGAAGCTACTCCAACTACAAAAAGTTGAACATTAATGTCGATCACATTAAACCCTGTAGCAAATTTATTAGCACCTTTGTTCCCTTAACTATTTTCAAAAACCCACAAGCATTCAATGTCATATACAGAACTCACGTAGAAAGAAGCACTTCAATTCAGTAATTCTTCCCCCACTTTATAACCCCATCTTCCTTAGAACCCTCAAAGCCTTGAAATCTCCTGTGACCTCTGAGGCCGTCTCCGGCCACATTCATGTGAACCTCCCTTATCCCCTGTGATTTGGCTTCAATGTACCATTCTCTTATGGTCGGCTGCCCCTTAAATATTCATCTCCTTCCCCGTTTTTCCCTTGCACCACAACTTTCATCTCCATTCATCTTCTTCAAAAAAGCTTGTTCAACAGAGGAAAAGCAAACATCGGTCCTTAAAATTGAAGTGATGACGTGTTCTAATTTTGTTTTTGTTGCAGCTGTTTTCATCGTTCTCTTCTTTCGTCCGGCTTCCATCTCTGCCGCCCGACACCTCAACCCGCCAACAGGTACAAAATTTAAATTAATTGACAGCTACGAACCATGCATTTCCTTTTCTAACAACTTATTGAATATGAAAGACTGTTGTCCCTGAATGCTGGGTTTTGTTCTCATCTGATTATCCTATCCTAGCTACTTTTGCAGTATAGATTAAACAATCACAACCTCCATTGCACGTCTCGTAATTGAAGAGTTTATTGTTAACAACATTGAAGTTAATTTATATGTAACTCGGTGCTAGTTGAAATTAAAAGTAATCAGTTTGAACTGAAAAACACATTTTTGAATTTAGCATAATATGAATTTTAAACACACCACTCAATTTATTGCTTCTGCAATAGCACTAATTACATTTGTATTTTAACGTGGCAGGCAATCACAACCAGCCTACCAAGGCAGAGGAAACAGTTGCAAACCCAAATTTATACCCGGAAAGATGGGCGACGGTGAAGAGAAAGGGAGCAGATCCACTTCAAATTGCAGGGTCAAGCTTACCAGACTGCTCTCATGCATGTGGCTCTTGCTCGCCATGCAGGCTAGTCATGGTCAGCTTCGTGTGCGCGTCGCTCGAAGAGGCGGAAACGTGCCCCATGGCTTACAAGTGCATGTGTAACAACAAGTCTTATCCTGTTCCATGATCTTAAGTATCTCTTTCAATTTTCGGTTGTGCCGTATATAGCTGTAAGAACCTGCCTGGTCCCAGTTTTCCTAGCCCTTTTTTTTTTTTCAGCCCCAGTTTTCCTAGTGTTAAGGCTTGGGGTTTCTTTTTCGTGTAATCAATATAGTTTTCAATTACAGTTTCTTTTGATCCTTATGTTTGGCTTTTTCTTTCCACTTAATTGAAGAGATGATAGTTGTACAAATTACAAACGCCCTCGGGTAATTTTTAATAGTTTTAATTTGATTATTTAATTTTTTTAGGCATAAATTTTAAACAAAAATTTAATAAATTATATAAATAATAATTAAAAATATTTTTATATAAAATTCTTACTGAGTATTTTTATTTGATAAAAAAAATTTTAATTATCGTTTATATAATATATTAAATTATCATCTAAACTCATTTTCTAATTAATTTTTTAAAAACTAACTATTAGATTAATAGTTCTATTTTTATAAATAATGTATATCAATTTTTAGATAAATTTAGTAAATCTAACTAGTTCGTTGATTATCTAAAATTTAATATTATTAAATATATATTACTAAGGGAAAAAAAAAATCAGAACATCTTACCATTAAAAATATTAAGATATTCAATAATAGTTATATGATAAATTTAATAAAATTAAAACTCAAATTATATCTCATATATTTAATGATCGTGATTGGACATTTTAACATTTTTAATAACAAGACGTCCATATTCTCATGGCAGTGGATAAAATATCTTTGATAAAAAAGTTATAAATATTAAAGCAATAGACAAATTAATATACAAATAAAATTTTCAATTTAATGATTGGTTTTAAAAATATCAATTAAAATGTGAGCTTTTAGACAAATCTCTAAAAAATTTTAGACGAATTACCTATATTATACTAAAGGTGTGTGTGGTACTGTGATTAGGGCTTTTTTTTTGTAAGTATACAATACTTTTAGATATATATGTGTTTGGTGATTTTTTCTTGGATTTCTTCTTCCAAAAGTTAAAAAAAAAAAAAGGGTTATAACAGATTTACAGTAATTTTATATATAAAACTAGAAATCTTATTTTTAAACTTTCTAACTGTGCTTTCACAGATAATACTTAATATTTAATATAATTCCAAAATTATCTATTAAAACCTAACTTTATTTAATTTAATTACACCACAATTTATAATATTTTATTTAAACCTAATCTCTTATTTATTTAAAACTTTTATAAAAATTAAAAACTCATTTATTCCTTATGAACTCCTCTCCAACAAAATCCCAAAAAATATTTATCATATAAAACTTAAAAAGCTTAAATTATTAAACTAATAGGCTTTAGCTTTTGATGTATAGCATAATCAGGATTCAACAAATAGCTTTCATCAATGGTTGATTATTGGTGGATGGGGTCCTTGTGGCCAATGAGCTAATTGATGAAGCAAAGAGAGGGAGGAAAAGTAGCTTTGTACTCAAAATTGATTTTGAGAAGGTTTTTGATAAAGTTTGTCGGAGCTTCCTAGATTACATGATGGGAAGAATGGGGTTTGAAGAGAAATGACATTGTTGGATCAAAGAATGCCTATCTACAAACCAGGTTTCAATTTTAATTAATGGAAGTGCTTCTAGACAATTCCCAATTAGTAGAAGACTTAGACAGGATGATCCACTGTCACTTTTTTTATTCCTCATAGTGGTTGAAGCTCTAAATGGACTCATCAACATTGTAGTGGATAAAGGGCTACTAGAAGGGATTGAGATTGGTTGCCAAGGACTAAAAGTCACCCACCTTCAATTTGCAGATGATACTCTTATATGTGGGAAAGCCTTGGAGAACAACATATGGGTAGTGAAATGCATCCTAAGGTCATTTGAAATAGTCTTGGGCTTGAAAATCAATTATAGGAAGAGCCAGTTAATGGGGATTCACATAAGTGAAGCTTGGTTAACAAAAATGGGCTAATTAGTGAACTGCAAATTGGGATCTATGCCATTCAAGTACATGGGAATTCAGATTGGAGGCAACTAAAGAAAATTGCCCTTTTGGGTTAATCTGGTTGAAAAATTCAAAAAGAAACTACAATCTTGGAAATGTTGGTTCCTATCCTTTGGTGGATGCCTTACCTTGCTTAATTTTGTGCTGTCTAGTTTGTTTATCTTCCTCATGTCGTTCTACTTGCTTTCGAAAGGTATTATCCATACACTTGAAAAACTTAGATGTGATTTTTATTGAGCGTGGGCAGGGGGGGCAAGGAAGACAAACAAGTAATTAATTGGGTAAAGTGGGATAGTGTATGCAAAAGCGAACTAGATGGGGGACTAGGTGTAAGGGATCTAAGATGGTTCAACTTACCTCTACTGGGGAAGTGGTGGGGAACATTAGCCTTAAGGGAACAAAGCTTGTGGTGTAAAATCTTACAGGAGATATATGGAACTAAAGGCACTAATTGGTGGAGTTGGCTAAGGATAAAGGTTCTTTATCGATGAAGCGGAAGGAGTTAACAGGAAGTGGCTTAAAGAAGGGTTCACTTTCAATTTAGGGGAAGAAGATATTGTGCAATTTTGGCTAGACGATTGGGCGGGTTGTGAGACTTTAGCTGATAAATTTCTTAGACTGTTTTCACTTTCTATAGGGCAACACCATCTAGTCAACCAAATGGGGTGTTGGCTCAACAATTCTTGGTCTTGGGCACTTCCATGGAGAAGAACACTTTTATAGAGAGAAGAAGAATAGGTGAAGGATCTCATGTCAAAGTTGGAGGGGATGATGTTAAAGCAAGGAAACCAAGATGCTTGGAGATGGAAGCATAGCTCTGATGGCAAGTATATTGCAAGAAAGGGATACTCCCTTCTGGAAAACCAACGAAAAACAATGGACTCCATAATCTACACAAGAATCTGGAATCATGTTGTCCCTACAAAAGTTTGTGCTTTCACTTGGAAATTATTACAAGACAGAATTCCCACCAAGTTCAATTTATTTAAGCGAGCGGTGATTAAAGATCAAACTGAATTGGAGTGTGCTCTTTTTCACAAGGCAATTGAAGACTCCAACCGTCTCTTCTTGCACTATAAGTTGGCTTCCAAGTTATGGTCACAATGCTTTAGCTAGTGGGGCATCTCCAACGTTATGCCAAGTCACTGTTATGATGCATTTATACAACATGGAGCACTTTTTAGAACTACACTAGGAATTGATGGGTGGGATATCATATGGTTTGTGGTAATTTGGACATTATGGTTAACTAGAGATGAAACAATATTCCAACACAAAATCATAGACATTGGGAAATTATTTGATTTAGTACAAGCATGATCATTTCAATGGATCAAAGGTAGTGGGAGCTAGCAAGGCATTTCCTTTACTAACTGGAGACAACAACCTAGACTATGTAGTAAAACGATGCTCACACAAGGCACTAAATGATGTTCTTCTCTAAGTAGCCATTGGAAAGGAACACAAGAAACATTATATAGGTCTAAGTGAATAAATCACCCTTGTATGTATGTTAGGGTTTGGGTACCCCTTGTACTCCGTAATAATAAAATTATATTCTGCTGTTAAAATTTTTTTTAATAATAATATATCATACAATATTTTTAAAATTTTAATTAATAATTAATAAAATTTATCATATATCATGAATAGTACTTTTAAAAGATCAATAACTCAATATTAAAATAACCTTCAGTTAATATTTCACGTTAATTTTAAAGAAAATGATTTGTGCACACCCGGATTCAACACTCAAGTATGCACACTCCACATAAAAAAAAAATGGAGAACACCCGGTTTTTTTTTTTTTTTTTTTTTTGTGGAGTGTGCACCAATCATGGTCCTAATTTTAAATAGACCCCAACCCACCTATAAAACCTGTAAACTATTAAGAAACACGTTCTTTTTTTTTTTTTGTCAAACTTTTGCAATAAATCTTGAATGAGAATGAGGCGGTCCCTCATTCAAGTTTTTCCTAGTTTTGAAATTCACATCGCAAAAATGCAAACTCTTCAAAAACTTTATGTAAGTGTTGTTATTAAGGGTTCTTAACGAACGGGTATGCTTGAGACCGTTTGGGTTTGACTCGATCAAAACTCGAGATTCAGCCCATTAATCTGGTCCTTAGCATGGGACCGAGCAAGATCGCCAGTAATGGGTTGGTCTTAAACATTGGGCCTGAGACTAGAGATCGGGTCGGCTCTAGCTTGTTTGCAAAAAAAAAAAAAAAAAATGCATTGTAAAGTTCAATTATTTCCTACATAATTAGGGGTTGATCACTTCAATTATTTCCTACAGAATGAGTTGTTGTTCAATTACCCTTGCACACAGACTGCACAATTGAAAGTTCTTCGATCATTGGGTTCCTATGTAGTCAACAAAACATTAGCTACTGCTCCCCTCCTTCCATGTTCTTCCTCTGCTTCCCTCTTTTTCTTATTTTTCATATTTTTGTTTGTTTTAGGTTTCCATGCAAAGGTTTTTTTGTCTCTCCTCAAGGTTGGTTGTTTTAGAACTTCGCCTTTCTAAGCATGGTTCTATGTAGATTTTATAGTTATTTTATAATGGGAAAGGTTTAAAGGAAGAGATGTTGTTGGTTAATTATGTTGACTTTAAAAATGCTTTTAACTACAAACCATTTCAACAGCTACCTTTTCATCTTTTAATCATAGTGGATTATGCTAATTTATAGCATTATTATAAGATCAAAAACTAGGTTCAACTATAATATTCATGTTATTATTAGATATCTCTATTATTTTGTGCTTAATTTACGCTTGATGCACATTTTGAAACTAATCCCTTTTTGATTTGGTTAAAAGTAAGCCATTTACATTAAAATCAAGAAATTCATATAAAATTGAATCTTGATTAATAAAATGAGGAGCAAATTATTTTATTAATTAAACCACAACTTTTAGATAACTTTTAACAGATATTTAGTATAGACTTTTCTTTAAAAAAAAAAAAACTTACAAGCGTCCAGTAGACCTAGCAAACAGGTGGGTTGGGTCGGGTGAACTCGAGTGACGGGTTAAACGGGTTGGCTTATAAACGAGTTGCGGGTTGAAAACATCCAACCTTAATCCGACCCTAATGGGTTACGGGTTAATCCGTGGGTTAACCTTATTTTTATTTTTTATAATTATTTTTCATTAATTTTATTATACACAAATAAAATTATATATATCTAAATCTAATTAAAATATTATGATTCATTAACACTAAATACTTTATAATTTCAATTACAAACATTTAAATTAAGAAAAAAATAAAAAAGTTATAAATAATAATAAATTGATTAATAATAAAAATATTAAAGTAAAATATTTAAATTTTTTGAAAAATAAAATTTTAATTTTATAATCATCTTGAAACATTATTAAGTAGTTTAATCCATTTTTTTAATGATGAAATTGCTCTTCCAAGAACATCTTTTACTAAGTTATGTTTATTTCATAACATCACATCTTTTAATATTTTTAGTTGCATTATTATTTCATTCATGATACTTGGGTAATTATTAATACCAAAAAATAATAATAATACTTGGGTAATTAGATCAAATTTATCATAATTTCTTCTTCTTTCTCTAGAAATTAAGGAATATGAATTAATGGAAAAAGTTATCAATAGAAAAATTAATTAAGAATAATAAGTATAATATTTTAAAAAAATAATAAAAAATAAAATAAACGGGTTAACCCGTCAACCTGCGGGTTGATTCTAACCCGACCCGTGACCCCGTAAGGATTGATAATATGGGTTATTTATGAGTTGCGAATCGAGATATATAGACCCTAACCCATTTTTTAAGGGTCGGGTTAAGGTCGAGTTGACAGGTCAAGTGGATTTTTGCCAATTCTATCGTCCAGTGATTTTGGCTTAGTTTAATAAAGTAATTTTTTAGGGTCAAAGAGATATAATTGATTATAATGACTTGTAAGTGATTATATATCTTGGAAGAAAAGCTTCTGAGCTTAACAATTGATTATCATTGATATTGAGGGCATGTTTGGTACAACAGTTAAAATTCAGCGGACAACGAGTAACGGATAGCAAATAGTGGTAGTGGGTGACGATTAGCGGATAGCGGATGGCGGATAGCGGAAGTGGGTAATGGATGGTAAATAGCGGATTCGATAAATATAACTGTTTGGCTATACAATAGTTAGCGGTTGTTGTTCAACATTAAATGAGTAATAAGGACATGTTTAAAAACAAATAAGTGTATTTTTTAAAATATTTTTATTTTTTATTATTAAAATTATTAATTTTATAAAAATAATAAATAAAATTAATTATAATAATGTAATTATACTCTCATTTTTATTTTTAAAAAAGAAAAAATTATATTATTTTTAAATAAAAAATTAATCATTTTGTCTAATTAACAAATTTTGTTTTTTAAAATAATATATTTTTTAATTATAAATTAATGTACAAAAAAATATTATAATCACTTAATATTATTAAAGGTAAAAAAACAAAATTAAAATTTATTAGATAATTATTAATTAAAAAATGTGACCACAAACTAAAAAATTAAAATGGATAAATTTGTCAATAAAATTAAAAAATTTTAATTCGTTACCGGTTTGGTACAAAAAGTTACACAAACTAACTTTTTCAATCCGCTAGCGATTTAGATCCTAACCGCTATCCGCTAATATCAAACCGCTAAATAAAAATTTTACTAAACACTTTAGTTGTAAGGGTTTCGAAATATATAAATTTACCAAACACTTATATTTAACGGTTTAGGTAAAATCGCTAACCGCTACCCCACTATACCAAACGGGCCTGAATGTAGTTGATTACATGGTTTTCAAAGAAAAATAATTATTTATGTTCAATTATAATTAATTATATTATTTTATTAAAATATGTGTCAAGAAAAATTTATTTTCCTTTACTGCAGCTAAATTTTAAAACCTTAACCTCTTCGACTTCTTTTTGTGAAAAAAATCTAAACCAAACACCACACATTATCTTTTTCTATTATGGATGAATAGATTTCCGTTTTATTAAAAAAAAAAAAAAAGCTTTGTGGGGGTCACAGGTGGCACATTTTTGACAAGCCAAACATGCCTTAAGTAAACCCTTTTTGGCGATGGAAATTGGTAGAGGGGAGGCGCCAAATGCTACGATTGAGGCAGCTAATCAGGGAACTGAATGGCATCAATTACCGTGCAACACAGAGAGAACCCAACAACCCAAAAATTGTTTTTCCTTGCAAAATCTACCGATCCACAATGTCATTCTTCTCCTTCCTTGCTTTCTCCTCCTCCCCCTCTTCCTTCCTCCTGTCCCCACCACTTTGCCTCATCGGGTTCAATCTCCATCCATACATCATCAGAACCATCACCAACATTGCCTCCTAACAAATGCAATAGCAGGTGCAGAAAATGACCTTTCTTTTGTTTTTTTAATTTAATGAAAAGTTCAATCTTTCTCTATCTGTGTTTGTGTGTTTGTGAGGATGTGGAATTTTGTCTTGACGTTCGGGTTTTTGAGGTGGAGACACAAAAGCTATGACCTTTTTACATTTTCTCTTTTCATTCTTTCTTTTGCATTGATGGGTATCTGTGTTCATGCTATTATTCCATCTCTCGACCCCTTCTGTGTAGAGAGAAGTGGGGAATCTTGGGGAGTTGAATAATGAGGTTAGAGCATGAGTTAGGTGCAATCATTTCGAATCCATTTATTCAATCTCTCTGGTCCTTTTTGCTGCATTGCCCATTTGCTCTCGGCTAAAAAAGAATGCAAGAATCCAATCTTTAATTTTGGTCCCCTTATGAGATTGAAGAAGCGCCCACAATGCTTTCCTTCTTGATCGTCTCTTTGCAGAGCAATCTCATTCCCTTTTGTTTTCCTTTCTATGGATGTAAATTTCCAACATTGCTGCTGCTGGGGGAAGAATTTGATTAGAAATGCCCATTAGCTCAATATGTTTTTGTTACTAATGTCCTGTAAATGTAATCCTTTAATTGAATCATTTGTTGGTACTGATATTTGATATTGTCTGCTTTGCTGGCTAAAACAAACATTGGTTTTATTTTCTTCGCCATTTTGTAAAGTTTGCAGCTTAGTCTTTCATGCTTACTCAATTAAGGGCCGGAATTTATCTGTTAGGTATTTCTTACTTTTGTTTATCTTAAATGACGGTGGATTTTCCTCTGAGTGCACCACTGGAGCTAATGTTTGTTTCTGTCATTTAAAGATATATTATTTACTGATTAAGGGCTAAATATTATTGATAGCATGCACTGTTGTCAAAATATTTTTCTTCCTGCTTTATTCTACATTAGAATTTTGGTTCTTATCTTCAACCAAATGAAATTATTAAGGCAGTCTTGCATTTTCTGTGTAGTCATTCATGTTATAGAAGTTACTAGCTGGTACTAAAAGGGGTGCATTGAAACTCAATTATAGGTTGATGAGTATGACAGGACAAGGGCAATCAAGAGCTGGAATGGACAGAGAGTTCCACTAACATAATCTCACAGTTGGCTCAATGTTTTAGTGAGTAGATTTTCCTGGTAACTGATTCAGCTCTTCTGTTATGGCTTCATTTCCCCGTACAAGGCTACAATGTTAGTACTTATCTCATTTCCATTCTGTTGTATGTCATATAACCTTCATTTTTTTTCAACTCCTTTTCATCATGACTCATGATGTTGTGTTTAGGAATTCTTAAGTACACAACTCAGTCAGGGATATGAATTTTTTTCCCTATTATTAGGTGATTCTGAAGAAGTAAGAAGTATAGTTCTTAACAAGTATGAACAACATGATCTCTAAAGAGAACATTAGCTGCCTTGGAATCTCGAACTCATGCATTGAAGTCTAGTACAAACCTCATGTATGCCATCAGACACTGAGGTATCAAAATAAAGAGAAAGGCCTTGACCAGGTTTTCTATAGCTTAAAATTAAAAAAAAAAAAAAAAAAGAAAAGTAAAAAGAAGAGATGGGTTACTCATCCCAAGGATTTTGATATCTGATTCTGTACTTGGTTATATGTTGTATATCCCCTATGCACAAAACACAAAAAAACAAAGTTTCTCTGGTTGTTTTGATAGACTAGAAACTGTCAGAATTGTCCATTCCTACTGCTTTTTGTTGGCGTAATTAACTTCCAGATTTTGAGAGTATTTGGTTCTCTAAAAGATGATAATGAATGGTTTAGTGTAAGTGATGAAAGATTTGAAGCTCTGATCTTTTTTTCCTCTATAGTTCTTGATAACTGTTAAATTTGTTGCTATGGCCCTTCATCTCAATATTTAGAGCCTGGAGCAAAGTTAATTATAATTAACTTTTGACTTGTGTGCTAAAATAGGACTGCAATCACCGTAGAACATAATTAATCTATGTTATTCCATTAAGATTACATTCTCTTACAGTCTTATCTGTCAGTCTCTTTTGGTTGTAGCCAGTGCTATGGTTGGATCACAATCACGGATAGGAGGGTTCTTGAGTCGTGTGAGCAATAGACGTAATGAGAGGTTACTTGACTACCCTTTGACTCCTATTCAGGTAAATTGTGACATTATTTGGGCTCATTTTGAACATCTAAGTCTCAGCTTGCATCATTTTTAATTTCATAACAGTGGCATTCATGGAAATGTAATGAAAGAACCAAAACTATGGAGTTGAGATTTCTAGGCTATGCTGAGTTGAACTAAAATCATTTGCTGTTACTTCTTAGTAAATTAGTTAGAAGATATTGTACTGAGAGAGTGGATAGAATTTTCTCTGCATTAGTCCAAATTTCAATTCAGAATTTTTTCTAGGGTTCCATCATGGTAATGTCTTGTAGCACATTTATATTTTCCCATTTCTTGTGCTCTTAAATGATAAAATTGCCATTGCGCCTCACATTTGTTACCAGGAAGAAAGACTTAAAAGGCTTCAGGAACGACTACAAATACCTTTTGATGAAACTCGTCCTGAGCATCAAGTACTTTTCATTCTTGTGATATATTTCTTTCAAACCTTGTCTCCTTTAAACTGGGTTTTCACTTTATGCTAGAAGAACATGGTTATGAATTTCAATCATTTTCCTTGTTTACAATTCATTTTAATTATATTTTACACTACGTAAAATGTTAGATCTGTTGATCTCTCTGTCGTCCTTGACAGGAAGCTTTGAAAGCATTGTGGGACGCTGCCTTTCCTGATACGACTCTGAGAGGGTTGATCTCAGAGCAGTGGAAATCAATGGGGTGGCAGGGTCCTAATCCATCAACTGACTTTAGGTACCACTTCATTGTAAACTCTAGAATTTTTCTTTTCCCACCATTCTTTATTCTTCCTCTACTCTAGCTCTCTTATTACCTTGCTAATAAAAGAGTCCATTTCCCCAAGGATAGGCTTTGTGTTATAAAAAATGGAAATTTTTTGCTTTGTAGGTTGTGATGATTTTTTCCCTATTTAAGCATTCCCCTAATTCTAAGAGTTATTTTTCTAGTATATATGAAAACTCTACTAGAGAATGTAGTTTATAAAATTGCAATTATCTTGCAATTCAGAACAGCTGTATTTATTTCTCATTGTAACTGAGATTGATCCAATCACAAACATATTACACAAAGAAATCATGATATAAGGTGCCTTTGATTGTTTAAAACAGCATTAGTTAATATTTTATCATTCTGCATTTGCTGTAGAACACACAAGGAATAGAATAATATCTTCAAAACTCCCAATGTTATAGATAAAGTTATCTGAAGATTTAAGGGCTTGATAGCGTGACTTATTTGATGGATTATGTTCCTGTCGTATACAACATTTAGATAGGAAAAGCATTTGTCTAATAGTGAACTTCTATCCTTAGGGGTTGTGGTTTTATCTCTCTGGAGAACTTGCTGTTTTTTGCCAGAACTTATCCGGTAACTCTCCCTCCCTCCCTACCTCCCTCCCTCTCTTTTTGCTGTTTTTTGACATAATACTAATTGGATAAAAATACGAAATGAAGGCATCATTTCATAGGTTATTATACAAGCAAGATGGGGAACGAGCAATTTGGGAATACCCATTTGCTGTTGCTGGAATTAATATATCATTTATGTTGATCCAGATGTTGGATTTATATGCAGGTTCGTAGACAGTATCCATTACTTATTATTATCATAATCAATTCTTTTTTCCATCAAATTAAAGTGAATGAAAACAATACTTTTCTATTGTACATTGTATACTTGGCTATAGTGGTTTGACTGTAGGATATTTACCTAGAC
>BPVZ01000021.1:44553-62566 GCA_020521535.1 Rubroshorea leprosula
GTAATTATTATTTTTTCATAAAAATGGAAAATTCCCAAAATTTAAAGTATATGGTAGCCATATTATATGGAAGTTGTGAGGTACCTAACACACCTTTCCCACGCTTAATTGACCCTTTGGTCCTAGTCAATTTCTATGCAAACTTTGGTGATCTATCCCACCTCATTTTGATAGATGGTGACTTCATCCATTTTGGCATGTCAACAATTTGGCGACTCCACTAAGGACATTGAGAGACCAAACCATTTAAACTTTAATTTTGGGGTTTTTCAATTTTTAACTTTTGTTTTGCACTTGGCATAGAGTACCTTGTAAGTTTTTTTCATTTTGTTATTTTATTTAATATTTTTGTTATTATTTTCTTTATGTTAGCATTATGTGTATACTCCTTCACACACCTCACTTGCATATCATTTTGTCCTTAATAAGGTGAACTCGACCTTTAAATAGATGGATAACTCATGGAACAATGCAAAGCGCAATGCTTTCCTTGTGAAGTAGGATTTATCTCTCTCGGGTTAATTTTGTGGGTTAATATGGCCTACCAACCATAATGCTACTGCTATATTAGGTCATGAAATGGCTCTTGTTAACTTTATGAGAGTTAGCAGTTGAAAAGGCCTGATTGTATAGGATCCACTAGGAAACCACATGTAATGGACTTAGATAAAACTTAACCATAGGATGGCCAGCCTAGTAAACCACCTTTGAAGTTTAAGAACCCTATACATAGGACACGTAGAGAGTATTTTATTACGAAGTTCTTGTGTTTCTTAGGTGAGGAATTCGACAAAGAGGTATGACATTTATTAACTCTTCTTTTTTTTTTTCTTTAATAAATAGGTAATTGATGGATTCTTCGGAGAAAAAGGACAGTAAGGGAAAAATGGTGAATTTAGAGTTAGAATGTCTACTGTTATCCAAGAAGAACAAGTCATATAAGGATCGATTCTTTGTGCAGACCAAAAGACCTTATGTAAAAGACTTGGTTGCTACTTGGAATAGTCTAAGCAATCTTGACAAAGTGAGGTTTGACAAGAAATTTGGAAGAATAGCTGATGTGTTGCAAGTAGAGCCGGATTGGGAAATCATTAGAGCAATCCTAAGATATGATGTCCCGTATTTTCGTTGCTTTGTTTTTCCCAAGTTTAAGTTGGTACCCACCATTGAAGAATATTTTCAATTATTATTCAGTCACCAAGCCATGAGTTTAGAAATTTATGTTCCAAATCCTATTAACTTTCAATTAAATAAGTTGCAATTCAATCCATGCTACAAAAGATTTTGAGCTTTCCTTTAAAGTTCACAGAGAGTTGCATTATGAAGAGAAATGAAGTTTGGGGAGTTAATTGAAACATGATGTATTTAAAATTAAAGTCTGATCTAAATTCACTCTCTAAGGAAGATCATTTGAATTTTGTTTCCTTGGGTTTTTCTGCAATGGTTATTTTGCCTACTAGTATGGAGGTTACCAGTTCATTTGTTGTAGTCATATTTGAGCAGTTGATCAAGAATCCAAATCTTAATGCTGCTCCTGCTTTAATTGCTGAAACTTTACAAGATGTTGATTATATTAAAGCTCATGGCAAGGGTAGATTCACATGTTCTACTAGTTTGTTTACAATATAGATAAATGCACATTTATCAAAAGTAAATTTCTCCACAATTAAGGAGTTTGGAATTTTGCAAAAAAAAAAAAAAAAAGAATCAATTGGAAAAGAAAGTGGCTGACCAGTGGCATCAACAATTCTTGAATTTGAAATATGAAGACATAGTCTAGTGTGTGACATGGTTGAAGACTACTAATTACTTTTATCCTTCACATGGCTATAATTGGATTTCATTGTTGGGTGTTCGAGGAGCTATTAGCTATAGTTCAACACTAGTGATAAGGCAATTTCGTGATAAGTAAAGTAAATTATTGTTGGAAGGTATTTCTTCATATGGGTTTGATTATTCTCTTGATACCTACGTAATTAATCAAATTGGCTTTGCCAAAGAAGTATGGTCACAATGTGAAGTTTGTTTCTCAAGGGATGAGATTTTAGTCACTTGTGAGTTTGAAGAATGGAGGAAAGTTTGGCTTCAAGACATAGTTATCCCTTATAAGATTCCAATTGTTAAAGAAGCTATCATGGTGGACTTGAAGAAAAAAATAATAGAATTAGAAGGTTTGTCTTATGCTCAAAGGGTCAAGCATGAAAAGGAAATTAGTGAGAAAAATATGGATATTTATCTTTTGGAAGCTGAGAAGCAAAAATTGATTAAAGAAAAGAATTCTATAACTTTTGAAAAAGAAGAGGTAGACAGAGAACTTGATAGGCATGCTTAAACTCTTAAAAAATTAAGAAAGATCATCCAAAAGGAAGAAAGGCAGAATGATAATTTAATGCATGATAGAAACAAGTTGGAGGATGAGCTCAATCAAGTCAAGGATCAAAATGCCAATTTAAAAACTCAAGTAAACTAGTAGCAAGATGAGATTAATCGACTTAAGGACTTCAAAAATAAAGTGGAGAATTTGCTTGATAATAAATTATAGTTGTCACAACAACTTGAGGAAGCTCACAATAATGAAAAACTGATGAAGGAAAAATTGGCATTAACACAAACATGACAAGTTTATTAGGATGAGAAGGTAAAAGGATTAAATGGACAGTTGAGGGAAGCATTGGCTACAATCAGTCAATTAAAGAGAGAAAAGGGAAGGGTGCTCTATTTGGTTAATGGAATCTATTCTAAAGTAATGGAGGTTGAGTGTACTATTCCACCAAATCAACATGATGCGACTTCAAATTTTGTGGAAGGGCTTTCGAGGATGATAAGGGATTATTGTGAACATGAACCTGAAACAATAGATTATTGGAAAAATCAAAAGAAATGAGAGCTTGTGATTGTTATCTATCAACTATTATATTTGAAATTTTAAATAATGGAATAAAGTTTGAAATCAAATTTCATATTTTTCTTGAATTCAATCTCTTGAAAAAGAAGCAAGTTCTACATAGCAACAAAAAGAAAAGATACGAAAAAGGCAACCTCGTCATTGTTTTTCTTTTCTTTTTCAAAAAATAAAAAAATCTAAAAGGTCATAAAGGAGGCAATCTCCTCATGTTTCTGGCTTGCGTGACAATTACTTGGCTCTAATTTCTCCTTTCCTTTACATACAAGTGGCTAAAGTTGTTCTTGATGATAGAATTCATTTGTAAAATAAATAATTAGAAGATAGGTTTACTCATCGATTTTATATGGTGGGAACTTTTGGAACTTATCTTTCAAAATGCCAATTAGATTAATCCATGATTTGTTAACAATGCTTATATTTCCTTAGGTTTCAAAAGATTGGTCCTAAAAGGAATTATCCAAGGATTTGTTCACCTATTCTTATTAGAGCTTTTGCAAAGAAGATGGCCAACGAAGAGAAAGGAGCTCTTAAAAATCGCATTGAAAATATGGAAAATACTTTAAAGGAATTGATGGCTTCCTTCCAATCTCTTCAAGCAACATTAGTCACAAAGGCACCTTTGACAACTAATCCTTTGTTTGAAGGAAATGTTCTTGTGGCAAAGCTCTCTATTGCCACATCTACTTTATCTCTCGGAAAGGAGCCAATGTCATCTTGCCTACCAAATCCAACTATTGTTGGAGCTTCTAGGATAAAACCACTTATTCTAAATGATGGTGTTGCTATAGTTCAATCTAATGAAAATGATCAAGTGGAGACTCAAATTGTTAAGTCGATCACAAAGGATGAAGACAAGATGATAAAAGCAAAGGTGCAATTGATGGAGGAAACACTAAAATTGATGCAAGGTGTCCAAACCGATAAATCGATGGACATCTCATCTTGGTGCTTTTTCCTAAACATTCAACTGCCACATAGGTTCAAATTGTCGGAATTTGATAAGTACAATGGCACTAGTTGTCTTTATGCTCACTTGATACTGTATTGTAGGAAGATGGCTCCTTATGCCAATGACGAGAAGCTAATGCATTACTTTCAAGACAATCTGATAGGTCCTGCAGATGCCTGGTTCTCTACTTTAGATAAAAGTCAGGTCAAGAATTGACATGATTTGACTCACATTTTCATGAAGCAATATGAATACAATACATCATTAGCTCCTAGTAGAGAAGATCTTTAAAAGATAGAGAAGAAATCAAGTGATAGCTTTAAGGAATTTGCTCAAAGATGACGTGGATTGGCTGCTCGAGTTCAACCTCCACTGAGTGACCATGAATTGATTAATTTATTCATCAAGCCAACCAAAGGGCCTTATCATGAAAAGTTGATGACTTGTGTGAATTGCACTTTTGCTCAATTAGTTGTTGTGAGCAAAAAGTGGAGGATGGAATCAAGTTTGGAATTATTATTGATTATCAAGCAATGAAGAGTGTCCTTGAACAATACCCAAATGGTAGTTTAGGGGTTTCTAGTTCAAAGAAACGTTGGCCAAAATTGAAAGAAGGAAAATGAGAATGGCACTATAAGTTCAATTTATGAGGCATATGGAAGAAATAATCAGTCACATGGGCAATTCAACAATCGATTCCAAGCTCCAACTTATAAATCAACGGCTTTTGCAAGTCAACCAAGGCCCGTTTATGCCTCTGGGGCAAGTCGTCCCCAACAAGAGAAAAAGAGACGCTATTTTGATAAACTTTCAATGTCATATACTGAAGTGTTTTGATAGTTGATGGTAGTTGGACTTGTTACTCCTGTACCTATGGTACCACTAAATCAAGCTATTCCAACATGTTATAACCCACAAGCAAGATGTGAATACCATAGTGGAGGTGTTGGGCATGACCTTGAAAATTATCTTGCAAGCACCGTATCCAAGATTTGATAGATGCAAAGGGGTTATAGATTGCATTAGAACCTGAGGTTGTTGGTCCAAATATCATTAAAAACCCTTTACCAACACATGATGGTCCAACAATCAATATGATTGAGAATGACTTTGGTAAAGGTCACGAGGTGACTACGGTTACCATTATCAATCAAGTGTCATCAACTCTTGACCAACCTTTGATATTGAAAGGGCCAAGTATTGCAACTACTGTGAAAAAGGCATTCATTTTGAAAGGAAGCAAGCAAGCATCATCTTTTCAATACCCATACTTAACTCTTTATCCATCTTCGAAGTCCACCTTCAAAGTCGCCCTTCAGTTCCTATAAGGCTATTCCTTGGAATTACAAGACTAGCACTAATGTCTCCATACAAGAATTCCTTGTTGAAGATATCTCTTTTATGACTCAAAGTGGCCATAGTTATGGAAGTGTGGAAAAACAATCTAAAGAGAAAAAGTCACAAAAGGGAATCATTGCACATGAAGAAGAAGTCGAGAAGTCTATTTCAGAGCAGGAAATAAATGATTTTCTTAGGATTTTGAAGAAAATGAGTACAATGTGGTGGAGCAACTTAATCAAACTCCTATTAAGGTCTCTATTTTACAACTCTTGCTAGCATTAAAAACCCACCAAAATGCTTTCTTGAAGATTTTGGATAAGGCTTTTGTGCCAAAGGATATTGACATGGAAAATTTAGCAATGTGATAGGGATTATCTTGGCACCAAATTTTATCAACTTTACTAATCATGAAATCCTTGAAGATGGAAGAGGACATGTGAAGGCTCTTCACATTTCAATTTTTTGCAAAGACATGCATGTTCCATGAGTGCTTATTGATAATCGTTTGGTGTTGAACGTTATTCCTCATTGAATTTTGAATCAGCTTCATCTGGATCAGTCATACATTAAGCCTTGTAAGACAACAGTTTGTGCATTTGATGGCACAAGGAAAGATGTAGATGGAGAGATTGAATTACCAGTCAACATTGGCCCATATACATTTGACATAACTTTTCAAGTTATGAATATTGAGCCTGAATTTAACATGTTGCTTGGAAGACCCTAGATTCATATGACTGGTGCAGTACCTTTTACTTTGCATCAAAAGTTGAAATATATTATGGGCAATTCTTTGGTTACGGTAAATGGTGAAAAAGATTATATCATCCATAAGGCTACATATGTGCCATATGTAGAAGTGGAGTCCCAAAGCCAAGAAGCAACTTAGCACTCTATGGAGTTTGTCTCAACCACATGTTGCAGAAGGCTCAATTTTGAGAACACCAAATCTATCTAGAGTGAGTAAAGGAGTTGCTGGGGTGATGTTGGAAAATCACTTTAAAGTTGGAAAAGGCTTAGGAATTGGATTATAAGGAATTGAGGAACCAAATGAGGTGAATGATACATTAGTAGGGTTTAGTTTGAGTTATAAACATACTCGAAAGGAATGGTTATGGATGAGGATAAGGAAAGCTGAAAGGCGTTGGGCTAGGTTAGAAAGAAGAGAACCAAATGAGGAACAACTACATATTCCTCATATTCGAGTGACATTTCTAAAACCTACTAAAGTTGTGCATGGATATGACACAAAGTCAATGGATGTAGCACTCAAAAAGGAGAATTTGAGAATTGATTAGATTCTAGTTGGTTATGATGATGTGGTGATTGTAGAGGATGCATCAGATGATGAAGATATGGGAACTATTGATTTGTTCAAGCCTTTAGTTTCAACAAATAATGATGGTTTGAGCACTTTTTTTGAGAAGTTAAGTATATGCATCATTGATGAAGGGATGGATGATGATAAGGTTATTCTGCTTGCTCATGGTGAATCTTTGGATAATTGGACAGTAGAGATTCTTCATGTTCCTATCATTAAATCATAAGATGTGTTAAACTTCTTGTGGTTGAGCTTGTAACCATGAGAAGAGATGGTTAAAACAAGCCTTTTATATTTTATGAAGCATTGCAGGCATGATAAACAATGTTATTTAATTCATTTCAATTAATGATGTTACTTTCATTTTCATTTCCTCTTTTCGTAGGCAAAATTGTTCATTTTCTTTCGCTTTATTCAATTTTCTTATGTTAGCCATAATTTCCATCTCCAAGTTTGCTAATAATAAATCCTCAAATAGTGATATCATTCCTAACCTTACATATAGTTTTAATGAACCAATTTATTTTGTGGAAGATGATGAAGAATTATAACCTTTCCTGAATTGATTGATATGTTGAAAGAAGAAGAACCGAAATTGTAGCATAATCAATCTGAAATAGAAACAATTAATTTGGGAACAAATGAAAATAAAAAGGAGATTAAGATCAATGAGCAATTGTATTGAGATGAAAGAAAAGCTCTTGTTGACTTGTTAAAAGAGTTTCAAGATGTTTAGGGTTTAGGGTTCATGCTATTCTGCTAAAGCCAGAATGTTCACCTGTGAAGCAAAAGTTGAGAAGAATGAAGCAAGAAACTTTGTTGAAAATCAAAGAGGAAGTAAAGAATCTACTAGATGTGGGGCTTATTGAAGTAGCCATGTATTGAAGTAGCCATGTACTCTCAATGGGTTGCTAACATTGTGCCTATGCCAAAGAAACATGCAAAAGTTAGAATGTGCATGGATTATAGAGATTTGAACAAAGCAAGCCCAAATGATGACTTTCCTTTACCACATATTCAGCTATTGGTTGACAATGCTGCTAAAAGTGTTAAATTCTTGCTTATTGATGGTTATTTTGGCTATAATCAGATTAAGATAAAAGGAGGAAGACAAAATCAAAACTACATTCATTACTTTGTGGGTCACCTTTGGCTACAAGGTAATGCCATTTGGATTAAAAAATGCGAGGGCAACTTATTAAAGAGTAATGATTACTTTGTTGCATGGCCTCATCCACAAAATCATTATGGTATATGTAAATGACATAATAATAAGGTTTGGAGAAAATGAAGATCATTTGGTGAATCTTAAAATTGTGTTTGAAAGACTAAGAAGGCACCGACTAAGGCTTAATCCAGCAAAATGCACTTTTAGGGTAACATTTAGCAAGCTCCTAGGGTTTATTGTTAGTAGAAGAGGAATCGAGATAGACCCTGCCAAGATCAAAGCTATTGAAGAGATGCCTCCACCAAAAACACAGAAAGAGGTGCATACTTTATTAGTTATGCTTAATTATATCAGTAGATTCATTGCTCAGATGAAAATCTTCCAATTGTTAAAGAAGAATAATCTTAGTGTGCGGGATGATCAATGCCAAGAAGCTTTTGACAAAATTAAGTGGTATTTGAAGAATCCACCAATTCTTATGCCACTAGTGGATGGAAGACCATTGATTCTTTATATGACAATGTTGGAAAGTTCCATGGGGCCTGTTCTTACTCAACATGATGATTTTGGTAGAAAGGAGCAGGCTATTTATTATGTTAATAAAAAGTTTAATGATTGTGAAAGTAGGTATTCATCTTCGAAAAAGACATGTTATGCATTGGCTTTGATTGCTAAGAAGTTTCATCATTATATGCCTTCCAATATTACATGGCTAATATCTCGAATGGATTCTATCAAATATATATTTGAGAAGCCTTTTTTGTCTAGAAGAATTGATCAATGGCATATGTTGTTATCAGAGTTCGAGATTATTTACATGACTCAAAAGCTAGTGAAAGGGCAAGTCATTGTAGACCATCTTGTAGAAAACATAGTTGAAGATTGTCAACCAGTTGATTGGGAGTTTCCTGATGAGGATATAATGGCAATTGAAGAAAGTAATTGTGAAACTTCTAATTGGAAGATGTATTTTGATGGAATTGCAAACCATAATGGAAGTGGAGTGGGGGTAGTTCTTGTCTCACCTAAAGGAGAACATTTTTCGTTTGAAGTGAAGCTTATTTTTCTTACACCAATAATATCACTGAATATAAAGCTTACATTTTGGGTTTACAAGTGGCCTTTGATATGAATGTTAGGACCTAGAAGTATATGGAGATGCATCCTTAATCATATTTCAAATCAAAGGAGAATGGAAGACAAAAGACACGAAGTTAGTGTCTTATTACCAGTACCTTGATTCTTAAACTAAGAAGTTCAAATTAATCTCTTTTGAGTACATGCCTTGATCGAAGAATCAATTTGCAGATGCCTTAGCAACCTTGGCTTCCATGGTACAAATATTGGGAGAAGACAATTCAATCACTCATGATAGATATACACAAAAACCTAGCTAATTACATGGAGATTAAGCAAGAAATAGATGGCCAACCTTGGTACTATGGCATCAAACAATACATCTTGCATAAGCAATATCCAATTCATACTATTGACAATGATAAAAAGACAATTTGAAGAATGGTTAGGTCTTACTTTTTGAATGAGGATACCTTATATAAGTGCTATGTAGATATGACTTTGTTAAGGTTTGTTGATGCTATTAAGGCAAAGAGAATCATGATGGAAGTTCATGAAGGAATATGTGGAACTCATACTAATGGGCATATGTTGGCTAGAAAGATACTTAGAGAAGGGTATTTTTGGTTGAAGTTAGAGACATATTGTATTGATTATGTGAGGAAATGTCAAAAATGTCAAATCTATGCAGATCATATTAAAGCTTCTCCATTCCCATTACATAATTTGGTAGCCCCTTGGCAATTTTCTATGTGGGGTATTGATGTCATTGGACCCATTAATCCAAAAGCTTCAAATGGCCATTAGTTTATTCTGGTTGTAATTGGTTATTTTACCAATTGGGTAAAGGTTGCTTCATATGCAAATATGAAGAATAAAGTGGTGGCACAATTTATTCAAAAGGATATTATCTACATATATGGTCAACTAGAAAAAATCATCACTAATAATGCAAAGAATCTTAACAATTCTTTGATGGCATCAATTTTTAAGTAGTACAAGATTTAACATTTAAATTCTACACCTTATCAACCTAAGATGAATGGAGTTCTAGAAGCTGCGAACAAAAATATCAAGAAGATCCTTGCAAAAATAACAATAACTTACAAGGATTGGCATGAAATGCTACCTTTTGCTTTCCATGCTTGCAGAACATTTGTTTGAACTTCTATTGGAGCAACACTTTACTCTTTGGTTTATGGTATAGAGGCAATTTTACTAGTTGAAGTTGAGATACCATCCTTGAGGGTTCTAGCTAAAGCAAAATTGAAAGAATCAAAGTTGATTTAGAAATAGTTGGATTATCTTAATCTCCTTGATGAGAAGAGGCTAATTGCACTTTGTCATAGACAATGTTATCAGCAAAGAATGGCTATAGCATATAATAGGAAGGTCAAGCCTTGAAGGTTTCAAGAAGGGGATGTTGTTTTGAAGAAAATCCTACCCAATGAGAGGGATCCAAAGGGAAAATTTGCTCCAAACTATGATAGTCCTTACATTGTGAAGGCGAGTTTTTCAAAAGGAGGTTTATTGTTAGCTTATCCTGATGGTGATGATCTCCCACATTTAGTGAATGCAAATGTTATCAAGAAATACTGTGTAAAAAAAAAAAAAAAAAAACAATTACAACAAAGCTTAAAAATGCTTTTATGGGATATTTTAAGTTGTTAATAACAAACATCAATATATATCTTAAGACAATATCAAAATACTGTAAAAAAAAAAAAAAAAAGCTAGGTTGTAAACCTAATAAGGCGGTTTAGGCAAAATAAAGAAAAGTGTTCACGATGAGGAAGTAAAGAATCCAATGACAAAAGGCCATTCTTCTTTATCCTTTGAACATGAAATCATCCCTAGAAACATTTTTTGAGCCAAAAGAAAAGGCAGTCGCCTAACTTATAATAGCTGAGACGATTTTCTTTCTAATTTGACCTACATCAAGAGCTTGGGGTGAGAAGAGTGTTAGTGAGGGGATTCAATTGGGAAAGGGCATTTTGAGTCATTTTATCCTTTCTTTCTAATTAGACGAGCCCTAACCCACAATACAAGCCTATTTAAAGTCCTTATTAGAGGATTTGTAGCTTTCTCATCTTTGAACACACAAAAAAACAAAAAGAAAAAAAAAAAAAAGAGAAAGGAGAAGTGTGGGGAGGGTCTAAGTTGAAAACCTTAAAGGGCAACTTAGGCTAATGACAACAGGAAGATCTAATGAAAGGAGATAATCAAGAAGGAAAGTTTCCAGCATGGTAGTGATCCATAAAAGGGGAACTAAGACTGAGTCATTGACTTTAGTATAAATGGGACGTCTTTTCAATGTGTTGAGAAAGGGATGATATCACTATTGTGGAAGACTTGTTGAGCAAGCTTTTCCTACCTTTCAATTGCTATATGTATCAAAGCTTTCTTTATACCTGATTCATTATTTCATTTCCTCCTAATAAATTCCAAAAACTCCTTTCCATATTAATTCTTCATTTCCATGATTTCATTGGGAATATTAAATAGTGAAAAGCTTAATGCTTCATTTAATATGATTTTTCACTTAATACTACCTTTGATACATTAAAGATTTGTGATAGTCACAAGAAAATTTGAAGCTGTCTAGCGTTCAGAAAAATGCTTAAGTTAGCAAAATGATCATTGCTAGTTAGTAATAATAAATGAGAAGAAGTGATGAATTTTGTATCTTAGAAAAGAGAAGATGAAGTTGGCATCTTAGAAAATTACATCCTAGATGAAGATTGCATCTCAAGAAGAAGAAGAGATGAAAAGACAAAGTTTGTGTCTTGGAAAATTACATCCTAGATAAAGATTGCATCTCAGGAAGAAGAAGAGATGAAGTTTGTATCACAGAAAAGAAAAAACAGTTTGTGTCTTGGAAAATTACATCCTAGATGAAGAATTGCATCTCAGGAATAAGAAGAGATGAAGTTTGCATCTCAGAAAAGAAAGGACGAAGTTTGTGTCTTGAAAAATTGCATCCTAGATGAAGAATTGCATCTCAAGAAGAAGAAGAGATGAAGTTTGCGTCTCAGAAAAGAAAAGACGAGGTTTACATCTTGGAAAATCACATACTAGATGAAGTTTGCATCTCAAAAAAGAAAACACAAAGTTTGCATCTTGGAAAATCACATCCTAGATGAAGATTGCATCTTAGAAAGAAAAGATGAAGTTTATGTCTTGGAAAATCACATTCTAGATGAAGATTGCATCTCAAGAAGAAGAAGAGAAGAAGTTTGCATCTCGAAAAAGAAAAGACGAAGTTTGTGTCTTGGAAAATCACATCCTAGATGAAGATTGCATCTCAGGAAAAAGAAGAGATTAAGTTTGCATCTTGAAAAAGAAAAGAAGAAGTTTGCATCTTGGAAAATTACATCTTAGGAAAAAAGAAGAGATGAAGTTTGCATCTCGAAAAAGAAAAGATGAAGTTTGCATCTTAGCAAGAAGAAAAGTTGAAGATTGCATCTTGGAAATAAATTCAAAGTTTGTGTTTTGGAAAACTACATACTAGATGAAGATTGCATCTTAGGAAGATTGCAACTTGGAAAAGAAAAATGAAGTTCGCATATTGGAAAACCACAACCTAGATAAAAATCAAATCTCAAGGAAGAAGATGAAGCTTTCACTTACAAATGCTTAAAATTGGGTTATTCTTTTATTCTTTTATTCTTTACTTTCTTTCCTTTTCAAAAAAGAAAAGTCAAGAGGGGGCAACTGTGATAACCTAATTTTTATAAGGGGCTAAATGATAAAATTAAAAGTCTATGGACTATTTTTGTAAAAGCATGAAACTTGAAGGGTTGAGGGGAAGAATTAGCAAAATGATGTTGCTTTGCTTGTAGGTTGAAATAAAGATAAATCTTAGGAACCTTAGTTGGCCAAACTCACATCTCATTGCTTTGCCACCAGCCCCTCTCAAATAGAAAAAAATCACAAAATTTCGTTGGCTTGTCCCTAAATCTACTCAAGTTTTGAAGAAATGTTTGGAGATTGAAAGTCATCATCAAGAGTAGAGAACAAAGAGTTCGAAATTGATTCAGAGTGGGGAGTTCTAAGGCATAAGAGGTATGAATCTAGACTTGAAAAGGGTAGATGTGGGAAAAACTAAGAAATCCCATTCCGAAATAGGATTGGGTTGTTATCTTAGGAATTTGGATTAGGACTTAGAATTAAAAAAGGATTTGAGTTCTTTCCATTTCTATATAAACGGGGGCCTTCAACTTTGAGAAGGGGCATTCAAAGAATAAAAGAAAAAAGAGAGAAGAAACCAAGAGGTTGAGAGAGAGAAAGAGAGTAAAAACTGGAGGAAGGAAAAAAAAGAGGGAGAAATTTGAGAGCTAAGAAAGAGAAAAAAAGAAAAGGTGGTGAGGTGTGAGACAGAGGAAGAAGTCAAGAAAATCTTGTATTTGTGAAGGCTTCAGCAAATAAATCATATTGGATTTCTTCTCTTCTTCAGGTGTGTTTTTTTAGAGCATGAAAGAATTTGGAGTTTGAATAATCTTTTCTTTTTCTTCGTTTCCTTTGTTATTGGTAATTGTTTGGTTTCCTTTTTAAATTGTTTCCTTTCATTGTTTATCTGCAATTGATCTTAAGAAAGAAAATGTTTATTGGCTACGTCCTTGTTGCAAACATGATTTCACTTTTTTCCCTCACGTTCTACATATGATTGTTAGGAACTATACTAGTAAATTTTAAAATTAAATTAGTTACTTGTATCTCATTAAAAGTTTATGCTTGAGTGAGGGTATAGATATTTATGAAATAGTTTGTGTTTCTTGTGATCCAAAGTAATGACTTGCGGAATTTTTTTGGTTTTAGGAAAAGTTAGTTTTGTTTTATTCATGAAGTTTTTTAGGATTTGTTATTATTTACCTTAAGAGATGCATTACATAGAAGGAAAAAAAATAATAAAAAAGGAACTTTCTTAGGAAATATGAAGTGGGTGTAGGCATTAAAAAAAAAAACAAAAATGAAAGAGAGTAAAAGTGTAGAAAAAAAAAGGAAAACCACAAAAAAAAAAAAAGGAGAGAAAAACAGAAACGAAAAAAAAACAGAAAAGAAAAAGAAAAAAAACATAAACGGAAAAAGGACAATGACATTTTTTTTATTGAAGTACTTTTTCTGTTTATTTTTTTTTTTGGTAATTATTATTTTTTCATAAAAATTAAAATTTCTCTAAATTTAAAGTATATGGTAACCATATTAACTGACCCTCCAATCCTAATAAATTTTTACGCAGACTTTGATGATCTATCTCACCTTATTCGGATAAATGGCAACTCCATCCATTTTGGCACGTCAACAGTTACTAATGTCCTGTAAATGTAATCCTTTAATTGAATCCTTTGTTGGTAATGATATTTGATATTCTCTGCTTTGCTGGCTAAAACAAACATTGGTTTATTTAATTTCTTCATCACTGTGTACAGTTTGTAGCTTAATCTTTCATTCTTACTCGAATAAGGGCCAAAATTTATCTGTCAGGTATTTCTTACTTTTGTTCATCTTAAATTACGATGAATTTTCCTCTGTGTGCACCACTGGAGCTAATGTTTGTTTCTCTCATGTAAAGATATATTATTTACTGATTAAGGGCTAAATATTATTGATTATGGCATACACTGCCAAAATATTTTTCTTCCTACTTTATTCTACATCAGAATTTAGGTTCTTATCTTCACCCAAATGAAACGATTTAGGTAGTTTGGCATTTTCTGTGTAGTCATTCATGTTGTAAAAGTTATTAGCTGGTACTAAAAGTGGTGCATTGAAACTCAATTATGGGTTGATGAGTATGACTGGAGAAGGGCAATTAAGAGTTGGAATGGACACAGAGTTCCACTCATGTAATCTCATAGTTGGCTCATGTAACACCCAAGATTTGTATAATTTTCAATTAA
Organism: Rubroshorea leprosula; assembly: GCA_020521535.1. NCBI lineage: Eukaryota > Viridiplantae > Streptophyta > Magnoliopsida > Malvales > Dipterocarpaceae > Rubroshorea > Rubroshorea leprosula. The sequence continues at coordinate 59,215 of BPVZ01000021.1, forward strand.
GCCCTTGAAGGATTTAAATGTGATGAAAGAAGAATTTAAGGACTTAATTTTGTAGGACCTTAAAGTGTGGAGACCAATCAGCAATAAAACATTTTTCAAATTAAAACCTAGAAGTTGAACATCAGTTTCATTTTTGGGAACTGTCGCCCATTCCTTTACACTTTGTTTGGATTGAGGAAGTTAGAGGGGATGGAGAGGAGAGTGAGGGAGAGAGAGCACCTTCTCTTGTTTGGGTATATCATTTTAATGGAGGGGGAGGGAGATGGAACCCTCTCCCCTCCTCTATTTTCAATCCATCTGATTTGGAAGGATTGGAATAGATTACATTATTTAATTTATTTTTATTTTTAATTTTTTAAAAATCAATATATATAAATATTCTATTTCAACTATTTATTTAATTAATAAATTTTAAAAATTTTATTCTTCTTTATTTTACTTTTTATTAAATTATTTAATTAAATAAAAATATTACCCTTTCTTCTCCTTCACTTTTATCTATCCAAACAAAACTAATATCAACATTTTCCTTCCCTTCACTTCTCCTTTCCTTCCTTCCCTTCCCCTCCCCTCCCCTTCTTTTCCTTTACTAATTTTTATCCAAACATAGGCTTAAAGGGTTGAAGGTGTGCTTTCTTCTACTAGGTGTTGTCGAATTTCCTCCAACAACAACTGCATGGTTCCAAGATTATATGTGAGATTAATCTAAATCTAGGTGAAGCCTAAGCATGTTCAAGGTAATCAATCTATCTCTCAAGACTCTAGATTCTTGGTGGATTTCATAGATAGCATAGAATTATTGATATGGCTATTGATCTAATAACTTTCCGGTGATATTGTCGTCACTCCAGCAACTTTCCGATGGTGAGTTTGGTGTTGAGTTTGGCATCTATGGAAAGCTCTTGAGTAGATCTTTTATTTGGAAGTGGTGGCACCTCATTTGGTTCACTCAATTTTCTTCATTTTCTAGAAATTCTGAAAATGGGTTTTGACAGTCTTAAGTGGCTGATTTTGAACCACCGGCAAAGGCTTTCCAGTGACATTTTTCGATGAGAAAAAGTCGGCTTCTATAGTCTTTCATGTGGTGTTTCACATGGTATAAATAGTTTTCTCATGTCATATTTGTATGGATAGAAAATGTGTTTTTAAGATAGCCTCAATAATAATAAAAATTCTGGGAAATGCAAAATTTCCAGCATTTGAGAAATATCTTTAAAAATGGTTTTAGCTTCTAAAAATTCAAAACTTATATTTAGTAATTATCCTCAAACCTTCTATTGTGTTTTTATATAATATTTTTATTGCTAGAATATTTTTAAATTAAATTTATTTCACATGCGTTTTCTAACTAATTTTTGTAAAGTTACATTTACAATTGTTTGAGTTTCTTAACTCTTAAATATGTTTCTAACAATTGTGACTCAAAGTTGTTTTTGGATTTTATCTAAGATAAGTGATTTTCTTTAAAATTCAATAATTATTTGAAGCTAAATGAGAATTGTTGCCACTTCCAAAAGGGTTTTTGGGGGTTGCCATAGTTGGATTCTTGGTTGTAACTAAAATTGTGGTTTCTCTTGTTTAGGAGTGATTGTGATATTTAGCATAACAATGTGGAGTGATTGTGGAGCGAGTGAGGTAAGTTGATATACCCTCTGGCATTGTATTTTTTTTTTACTTATTTTCATTTATTGTTCGAATAAAATCATTTATTTATTTTAAAATTATTTTATAATAAAAAGTATTTCATTATGGAATGAGAAGTTTTGTAGGTCAAGCATGTGGTTTTATGAAATGTTTTGGAATGAGATTATGGCTCATTATGGTTTTAAGAAATGTTTTGAGATAAGATTGTGGCTATGTGAGAAGTGATTATTTTCAATTATTAATTATTGTTATCTATGAAATAGTTTATAAGAGTTGGAATAATTTGTGTCTTGGATTGACTATATAGTTAACCCTTATCATGGTTAAGTTGTGGGCATTGTGTTGGACACGAGATCCATTATGGATTATCATACCGTAATAGATTATCGAATGGTAAACTGTACTCGACTATCAAACAATTCATTTATTTGTTGTATTAGACTATCAAATAATAAACTATGTTGGGTAATCAACTAGCAAAAGCTTTTTACTTTTGCCTTGAAGGTTTGAAAAGTTATTTTGTTGATGAATTTTTAATACCTATTGAATTAGGGAAGTTTTATTTAATCATTTGTTATTACTTTTACTTATTAAAATTAAGCATGTTTGATCTTACTTGTTGGGTATGCTACTTCTTGGGCATGTGGAGCTTACGTTTTGTTTAATACTTTTTAGATGCAAAGCATGGAGCATTGGGGATGGATGGGAAATCGAGAGGTGCTTAGAAATAGTTTATATATATAAATACATAATCATGGATATTTGGAACATAAAAGATGTTTTGTTTTGGAGTTATTTAAACTTTGAGATCATGGTTATGAAGTTGGAATTGAGTTATGGATTTCAAGTTATGGATTGTCTTCACAATTTTTCGCCATAAGTAAGATGTATAATTTTCTTTTCTGAATTGTATACTTGGATTTTAGTAGCAAGTTGAGCCTTACATGCTTATAGGTCACACCTGTAGGCATGTGGCATTGCCATGTTCCCCTTGGGTTAGGGCGTGACAGCTCAATGTTTTAGTGAGTAGATTTTCCCAATAACTAATTCAGCACTTTTGTTGTGGCTTCATTTTGCCGTACAAGGCTACAATGTTAGTACTTATCTCATTTCCATTCTATTGTATGTCATATAACTTTCATTATTTTTCAACTCCTTTTCATCATGACTCATGACATTGTGTTTAGGAATTCTTAAGTACACAGCTTAGTGAGGGATATGATTTTTTTTCCCTATTATTAGGTGGTGGGGGAAGGTGGGGGATTAGGTGATTCTGAAGAACTAAGAAGTATAGTTCTTAACAAGTATGAACAACTTGATCTCTAAATAGAACATTAGCTACCTTGGAATCTCAATCTCATGCATTGAAGTCTAGTAGAAACCTCATGGATACCATTAGACTGAGGTATCAAAATAAAGAGAAATGCCTTAACCAGGTTTTCTATAGCTTGGAATAAAACTAAAAAATAAAAACGGTAAAAAGAAAAGATGGGTTACTCATCCAAGGATTTTTATATCTGATTTTGTATTTAGTTATATGATGTATAACCACTATGCGCAAAATAGAAAAAAGCAAAGTTTCTCTGGTTGTTTTAATAGACTAAAAACTGTCAGAATTGTCCATTCCTACTGCTTTTTGTTGGCATTATTAACTTCTAGATTTTGAGAGTATTGGGTATTCTAAAAGATGATAATGAATGGTTTAGTG
>BPVZ01000021.1:86016-104967 GCA_020521535.1 Rubroshorea leprosula
CTTTAATTTGGTATCAAAGCTTGAAAGTTAATAGACCACTTAAAAATAACAATTTTAAGTATAAAAATCTGGTATTAGAGCCTAAAAATAATAATTTTAAGTATACAAGCTATTTTTATAATAAATATAAATTTGAGGACTAAAAGGTAAAAAAAATATAGTTAGAGGACTAACTATTCTCTAACAGAATAGAAAGCTTTCCATTATCTTTGACCAAGTAGATGAAATTGAAATGAATCTGAAAGTTAATAGACCATTTAGAAATAAAACATAGTTTCTAGACTAAAATGAAATCAAGGTGATAGTTAATAGACTAAAAATTGAATTAAGCCATAATTTGTTGAATTACTAACTTTTATGTGTTTGGTATGAAATTAGTATATAAAATGTTGGTAGGAAAGTTTTTGAGTGGGTTCTACATAAGGAAAGTTGGAGAGAAACTTATTTTTGGAAAGCGTGAAAAGAAAAATTCACAAACTGAGAATTATGTCTGAGAAAATAAAGATTAAAAATGTCATTTTTACTCTTCTTTTGTTATGGTAGCAATATATGACAATACGTAAATAACCTTGGAGAAAAGTTTCACCCCAACCAAACATCCCCTAAATGGGATCTATTCAACAACTTTTCTATAAGCTTCTCTATGTTAATTTTTTTCCAAATACAAAAAACTTAACAACCCAACAAAATTTCAACAAAACTTTAATACAAAACTTATCAATTTTCCCTAAATTACTTTTCAACTTTTTTTATGGTGCCTTTCCTGTAAAAACATTTCCAATAAAATTCATGTCAAACCCTATGTGTATTCTAAATTTACAGCGATATTTTGTCAATTTTCATATATGCCCTTCAGCAATTTTGAACCTAGCTTTAAAAAAGAGACATGACATTGAAGATTTTTTGAAAGATTTAACAATGGGACCACAATATTGATCAAGTCTCTAACAAAATTAGATATATAAATGAGTTGAAATACTCGACTCAAACTTGAGTTGGGTTCAACTTTTCAAATATGAGCTCGGAAAATCAAGTCGAGTTGAGTTTAAATTAAACCCAAAACTTAGTTCAATTCAATTATATTAAAAAATAATTATATATGTTAAATATTTAAAATTTTATTTTTATTTAATATAAATTTTAAAGTAAATATAAACTGTACAGTCCAGTGCAATGTGCACTTTACAACACTTTTTTGTTAATCAAAAGCCTAAATTGCTAAATTGTCTTTTCACCGAAAATTTATATACTGTCCTTCAACTTTCATATTTAGTAAGTAAGTCATTCGACTTAAAACATTGAGACTCAGTTTAATCAAAATCCTAAACTAGTATTCCCTTTATCCTAGAATAATAGACATTTTTTTATTTAATTAAATTTGTCCAAGAATGATAGTTGTTTTTTTTATATTTAAATAGAGACATAGTTTTTTCTTACTTTAACTTATAATATAGTATCTTTTAATTTTAATTATACATCTTATCATAAAAAAGTTTCATTATTTTTTTTAAGGATAAAAAAAGGAAAAAATAGAAATTGTCTACAAATTCTTAATCCAAGATAAAAGTAAAAACTGTCTATTACTCTAGGTTGGAGGGAGTAGAAAGAAAAATGCAAGCTATTGATGAAAACTCATATCATTAATTTGCTTTTTTTAGTTATTAGTTACCATACAAATTATTGGGGTTCAAAGAATGAAAACTGTTTTAAATTAATTGTTATCTTTTTAAGATAAATAAATATTTTTTTGTTACTTTAATTTTATTATTATCTCTAAACTTTAATTATTCACCTTATTACTAAATTTTTTTCTTTATTTTTATTTTTTTATCAAAGTAATATAAGTAAAGTATAAATTGTCTACAAATTCTTAATTGGGAAAAAGAAAAAAAAATGTTAATAATTTTGGAATGGAGGGAGTATTGGATTAAATCAAGAATACACCACTTTATTTTTATTTCTATTATTAGTGAGAAAATATGAGGGTATTTAATTTCAATATGTGGACTTAAGTTCCCGATTGTTTCAAAACTTGGGGGACTTATTTTATCAGCGAATGTTAAAGGACTAACTTGCTAATTAAGTGACTAATGAAATTGAAAGTTAAGGGATTAATATTGTATTTTCCAAAGTCTAATGTCCTAAATAAATGCCTATGTTTAGTCTTTAAGTCTAATGTCTAATAAATGCCTACGTTTTGTGTCATTATCAATATTTCAAATCTCGTTTAGATCAAATTGTAAGCATACATATATTTAACTATTTTTGCAGTGGATATTGCATGATTGGAATGATGAAGATTGCATTAAGATTCTAAGAAACTGCAGAAACGCAATACCTACAGAGACTGGCAAGGTTATTATCATTGAAAACATTCTAAAACCAGATGGCAGTGGCATGTTTGATGACCTCGGTTTTATATTCGATCTTCTAATGATTGCCCACACATCTGGTGGGAGAGAGAGGACCCAGCTCGAATGGGAAAAACTCTTGGAGAAAGGAGGCTTCCCTAGACATCAAATTGTCACTATTCCTGCTCCTCTAGCCATTATCGAGGCATATCCCAAATAGTATCAAACTAGCTACCTGTGGGAGCTTTTTCAATTAATAGAACTTATTGATAATAAGATATGGCAATAAGTACAACTTGGAATAACCTTGCGATATTTGGTTACAAATTAAATAACTTGATAGTTTCTTCAGGAAGCACCTTTTCTAGGAGATTCTTGAGGTAAACTTTTCACTTATTTAATCAAATATTATATTGTGTCTCCTAAGTTACTTTCTAGTGGTTAGAAACTTAAATCTTTGCTTTGGAAATTTCAAGTTTGAAACTTAAGATAAGCGGAGGAGTTTCAAAAGGAGAGGGCTATCTTTCATTGTATAGTCCATTATCTGATTTTAAGAAAAAATTACATAGATATTATATTGAATAAATTATTAATTATATAAAAAAGCCTTTGTGATTGTAAAATAACAAAAAATAAAAAAATAAAAACCTAAAATAATGTTCTAAATTTTCCTTCTGATCAATACCAACAAAATCCAATTCACATTCATTATCAGGCTTGTTTAGAGGACCAGCACTCCACAATCTAGACAAACAAAGTTGAATTCAATTGCCAGATCTTTTTTAACCAACGAATCAATTGAATCGAATTTTTGTTCCATAATAATAATAATAATGAAATAAAAAAATTCCAATAAATCAACGTACCAAAAGTTGAATATCCAGTAAATGCTCAACCCCTTAAATAGATATCCAACTGCAGCACCCTAATGTATCAGTATTTATGCAACCAAATAGAAACGGAAGATACTGATTAGTAGAAAATGATAAAAAATTTTAAGTTTAAATCAACTTACGATGATAGGAAGAAAGGACAATATAAAATGGAAGAAAATTGTTAGTGAAAAATAAATAAAAATTCAAGTTTAAATCGAGTTAACAAATAAGAACAAGAAGTTGAAATCTTAAGGACAGATGAGAACTATGTGGTGGAAAAGAATTCGAAACTTGAGAAAAAATCAAGTTAAAAGATGAGGATAATGGGAGATGAATCTAGAAGGAAAAATAAAATTTTATAGATAATAATTTCCAAATTTAGAAATAAAAATCACTCAAATAATCATAAAAAGTGACTTAGACATTGAAAAATGTCTGTCTAGCTATAGTATATTTTAGTTTATGGGCCTTAAAGGCAGCAAAACTGAATAGGAAAATTATTGGTACACCTTTCAATTCAATACACCTACCAATATAGTTATTAAAATCTACATCTTTAAGTTTTCTTGGTTCAACCATTAAAATCTACAATTTTAAGTTTTCTTACTCGTAATTCAAATTTAAAAATATTAATTTCTTAATGAATGTGATATGAAATGTGTTAAACTGAAAGATATACTAATTATTGTCCAATTTAATAAATAGATATCAATAACTATTTCATTATATGACAGTTAATTGTTGTTATTAATGCCAAATGACAAATAAGCACAAATTCAACAAAGTAGTTAATTATTTTTTCCTTACTACTAAAATAATTTATGGGAAAAGTGTTCATTAGATGGAACTCTAAAAAATTACCTTTAATCCCTAGTTTCTATGTTAAATAAATAAATAAATGATAAAAATCTAAAAAATTAGGAGGAAAAACACACCAAAACCTTTTTCTTGAAAGGCAAAAATAGCCCAAAACTATGTCATTTTAATAAATTTTGGTTAAAGTACCATTTTGGTCCTTCAACTTTCCACTTTAGCACCAAAATTGTCCCTTAACTTTAAAAAGTACCAAAATTATCCTTAAACTTTCATTTTTGATACCAAAATGGTCCTTCCATCAGTTAAATGACAAGTGTTACGTTAACTTACCAGCAAATCAATTCTTTTTTTACTTAAATAATGACATGAAAAAAAAAAAACCATAGTTGGCCTATGAGTTGGCATTAGTTAACTTTTTTATTTAATTTTAAAATAATAATTTTTTTTCATCACTTTCTCTCTCCTTTACCTTTCCTTTTCCCTTAACTCTGCAAACCAGATGGGTTCTCTCTCAAACTTCATCTTCTTCCTCCTTTCCTCCATCCTCCTCATCCTTCTTCTTTCTTCTTCTTATTCTTTCTTTCTCTCTCTTCTCCTTTCTTCTTCTTCTCTCAAACCCAGATCTGGCATTTCAGCAACCTCGCTCACCTCGTTCATCTTGGATGCGCTTGTGGCACTACTACTCCCCCATGAGGAAGCCAATTGTATCTATGGAAACACTGGTTGGATTCGCGATTAGCTCAGGAACACGAAAAAGACCGTCAAGTCCATTTCTTTACCCTTTTTTCTATTTCACCAATTTTGTGCATTTAGTCGTCAATGTTGAAGGTTTCCTAGATGAACAATTTTGGGCTTTTCTTTGTTTCTTATTCCCTAGTGTTAGTTTCAGGTTCCAAGGAGGGAAGTTATGGTTGGCGCCACTGGTGCTCGTAGGATGCGTAGGAGGCCAGTCGCTAGAGCTAGCACATCATCAACTACAACTACTAGCACTGCAAGTGCTGTACCTTTAGAAAACAATGTTTCTTTTCAGTCTAATTTAAACCTTCCTTGGTTGTTTTCTATGTGCTTGAATTTAAGGTATATATGGGGATCTATGTTAATGAAATATTATTGAAATAACTTGCAAAGGAAACTGTCAGTCTTTAATATCAAACATTTTCATAGACTTGTAGTGGTCTGACTACGTGGGCACAACCTCAGTAGATTAGTTTGGTTTTGGGTTCCATTATATACTACATTATATTTTTTACTAATGTTCATTGATTTTCATTTTGCAAACTTCAGAATTTATTCCCAATTTTTTGAGTACCATACCAGTGATAACACATGGTGTATTCATATATGTCTAACTATAGTCTATAGCTACCTTAACTTTCCTCACTTACTCTTCTCTAGTGTCTAAATCCAGTCTAATTTATGTCTTGGTCTTTTCATTTGTATTGTGTGACTATTAAGTGTTGAAAGTTTAATTCTATTCTAGTCTTGTATTTTGAAGTGTGCCTCAAGCACTCTTCTTTGCACAAGAGTCGAGTGTAATTTTGTGTAACAGATATTGGGCTCATAGACAAGGTGAGCGAGGTTGCTGAAATGCCAGATTTGGGTTTGAGAGAAGAAGAAGAAGGGAGAAGAGAGAGAAAGAAAGAATAAGAAGAAGAAAGAAAAAGGATGAGGAGGGAGGAGGAAAAGAGGAAGAAGATGAAGTTTGAGAGAGAACCTAGATCTGGTTTGCAGAGGTAAGGGAAAAGGAGAGAGAAAGTGAAAGAGGAAGAAGAGATGACGTGGATGAAAAAAAAATTATTATTTTAAAACTAAATAAAAATGCCAACTATTGCCAACTCATAGACCAACTATGGTTTTTTTTTTTTCCATGTCATTAGTTAAGTAACAAAAAGAATCGATTTGCTGGCAAGTTAATGTGACACCTGTCATTTAACTGACGGAAAGACCATTTTAGTATTGAAAATGAAAGTTTAAGGATAATTTTGGTACTTTTTAAAGTTAAGGGACAATTTTGGTGCCAAAGTGAAAAGTTGAGGGACCAAAATGGTACTTTAACCATAAATTTTCAATGAAAAACACTAAAATAACTTATTTTTAAAGTACAAAGGAAACTATTTTTATATTTTCCTATAATATTTTATTGAAACGATATAATTTTAGAATTACTTTTCTCTTAATTTTTCAAAGTTCAGGTTGATAAATGCTAATATCATATATTTTTTTAGTTTTTATCATTATTATTATGTAATTACAAAATGAAAAACTACTTCCTTTTTTTTAGAGAAATTAATATCTTATTTAAATTGAAGGAAAAATTACAAATTTCTTTATTAAGAAAATTACTTACCAACACATTAAACAACAAAAAGAAGAAGAAATAAACAAGTAAATATTAAAATTAAACATAAAAAATAAAATTTAATATAAATATTGTTGTACCTATGATTTTGATGATTACAAAACACATTTGAATTACTAATTTGTTTATTTAAGTGTGTAGTTTATGACCTAAAAGTTGGCAAGAGTGAATGAACTTGAATTGCATTGAAAACAAACTAAAATGTTGAAATTGGTGCAGAGAGCTGGCTATGATTTTCTGTAGCTAACTTTACAAGTGAAAAGTTCAAACCTATGGTTGGCACCATGGAAAATGGATGCAAAACTGGCTATGATTCTACAACTGCCTATCATGGCACATTTAATGCTCAACAGTCAAATTCTTCAAAGATTTTTTAATCTTTTGAAGTCAGGTTTCTTAAGCCAACTTTGTGTTTTGCAACCGACTCAATAGAAAAATAGAAACTACAGATGGAGCAAGATAGCCAGCTTTAGCTATGATATCCAGCTCTTCATAGTTGGCTCTAAAGGTATTGCTAGCTCTTTGACAAAGTTTGCAGCATGTTTTCTCGAACTTAAACTAATTTGCAGGACATTAAATGCACCCCAATAGCTAGAAACGACTATTTTTAACCAATGAGGTATAAATATGATTTGTAGAAGTCTTGAAATAAATTTTAAACATTTTTCATTGCATATCTCTCATTTACCAATTTGTGATCCTTGTGCTTTAACTTAAGATTTTGATCATTAAGTGATCTTTACTTGTAATCCTCTACTTGTTTTCTTTGAGAGTTATCTTGGGCATGTGATTATTCCTTCAGGAGTGATTTATAGTGAGGATTGTTGGGTTTGTCTTGTAAAGGGGTGAGATTTGTGAGAAAACCTGTGTTTTTATAAAAGGATTGAGTGGTGCCTTTAAGCCACCTTTAGTCTTGTTAATAGAGAGTGTGGAGGAAATCCTTGGTGAGTGAAGCCAAGGTAAAGGACTAGGTAGTAGTTGGATCAAACTTTTATAAAATCTTTGTGTTAGCTTCTCTTATCTACTCTCTTTGATTTTTGCTTTGTGGTTGCAAAGGGGAAGAAACTTTTGAAACTCCAATTCACCTGGCTCTTGGAGTGCATTGAGCCAACAATTGGTATCAAAGCTAGGGCTCTAATCTAAAGGTTTAACCACCTAGGAGTTTATCAAGGATGGCTCAATTTCAAGCTACTACACCACTTGAAGGTTTGTCTACTACCAAGCCTCTTTTCTTTGATGGTTCTAACTATAATTATTGGAAGAATAAGATGAAGGTCTTCATGCTTATTAATGAACCTAAGGTGTGGCTTGTGACTATGAATAATTCATATGTGCCAATGAAAGTTGTTGGAGAAATTGAAGTGCCAAAGGAACAAATTGAATGGAATGATGAAGACTTGGAGAAGATTAAGATCAACAACAAAGCAATCAACATGCTTCAATGTGCTCTCAATCCAATGGAATTTAATAGAACATTTGGGTGTGATACAGCTAAGGAGATTTGGGACATGTTGACACAACACATGAAAGGACAAATCAAGTGGAGTCAAAAATCAATAGACTCATTCACATGTACAAGCTCTTTAAGATGAAGCTGAAAGAGAGCATTCAAGACATGTACACAAGATTCAATGATATAGTGGCCAATCTCAAAGTTCTTGGAAAGGTATATCTAGCTAAAGAATTGGTGAGGAAGATCCTTGGAAGCTTGTCTAAGAGTTGGGAAGCCAAGAAGACCGCAAATGAAAAGGCCAAAAATCGTAACACTCTCAAGCTTGATGTACTTATTGGATAAATGATGATATATGAGATTAATACCCAAAATGATGTTAAAGTTAAGGTGGTTGAGAAAAAGAAGAATGTTGCATTCAAGGCTAACAAACAAAAAGAAGAAAGTGAAGATGATACTAGGGATGGTGAAGACATCTCCTCTTGGTCGGTAGAGAAGTAAGAAGATTCATGAAGAAAAAGAACTTCAAAAGTAGACTTGCGAAAAGAGATGAAGGAAAGTCTAGCAAAAAGAATGTGAAGTGCTATAAATGCAACAAGATGAGATGCTATAGAAATGAATGTCCTCAATTGAAAAAGGGTGAGAGCAAGACAAGAAGGGTATGAAAAAGAAAGCTTTTGTCACCACATGGAGTGGTGATAAGACTAGCTCAGTAGAAAGTGAGAGCACCTTGGAGAATGGTGTTGCAAATTGTTGCTTCATGGCTTAAAGAGGATAGTAACAACGATGAGAAGGTAAACTCTAACTTCCCTAGTTCAACTAATGAAAGTTGTTTTAAGTATTCTTATGATGATTTATGCAAAGTTATTGAATGCTCTATGAATGATATCAAGAAACTAGGGATGAGAATTTTGCTCTTATTAAAACTATTTCCTTACTTAAAAATGAGATTGAATCTCTTTCAAAATAAAATGAGATTTTAGTTAAAGAGAATATCTCCTTAAATGTTGACATTTTGTCTTTGAAGGATGAAGAATCTAAAAATGCTTTGAAAATGGAAATGAGAATTTGAAAAAGAAAATTTGTGATCTTGAGAATGTGATTTCCAAATTCACTATGAGTAAAGAGAAGTTTGGTTGTATTTTTTTAAGAAAGGGGGCATTGGATTTGATCATTCTAAAAAGCAAAGGACTTTTAAGAACTTTGTAAGAGAAAGTCAATCCTCTAATTCTAAAGTTAGTAGTTATTGTTTTGGTGCAAAAAGACACTTTGCCTATACATGTTCTTTGAAGAGGTTGATAGCTCAAGGTAAGTGAAGCAAATTTGGGTTCCAAAAGGAATAATAAGCACTAACCCTCAATGACCTAAGCAAATTTGGGTACCTAAGATCAAAATTTGATTTTTGTTGTGTAGGTGTGCCTTGTGAGCAAAATGAAGAACAAATGGTATCTAGATGGTGGATGCTCAAGGCACATGATGGGTGATCCTTCACAATTCTCATCACTTTAAATGGAGAAACTGTGACCTTTGGTTACAATGGGTAAGGAATTGTGAAAGGAATTGGTAAAATAGGTGACAAATCTATTTCTTTTGATAATGTTTGATATGTGAATGGATTGAAACATAACTTGCTTAGTATAAGTCAATTGTGTGATTGTATGCTTAGTGTTATGTTTCTAAATCTCATTGCAAGATTATTGATTCTAGAGATGATAGAGTGTTGTTTGTTGTCAAGAGGCTTAAGAATGTATATGTGATTGATCTGCATGGCATAGATGCAAATGTTTGTCTTGCTTCCATTTCTAATGATGATACTTGGTTGTGGCATAGAAGATTAGGGCATACTAGCATGAGTGTTGTTTCTAAGTTTTTAAAGCATGAACTTATTAATGGTTTGCCTAAGGTGAATGTGAATGTTGATAGTATGTGTGATGCATGCATGAAGGGTAAGCAAACTAGAGTTCCACTAAGAAGTGCATATCTACAAACAAACCACTTGAGTTACTTTATATGGATTTGTTTGGACATATATGCACTCTAAGCATTGAAGGGAAATCATATGTACTACTTGTGGTTGACAACTACTCTAGATTTACATGGGTAGCTTTCCTTGCACATAAAAAAGATGTACTTGATGCTTTTAAAAGTCTTTATAAAAAGCTTCAAAATGAGAAAGGTTTACCTCTTGTTTCTATTAGAAGTAATCTTGGGGGAGAATTTGAAAATAATGATTTTGAAGATTTTTGTATTGAATATGGTATTAATCATAACTTTTCCACCCCTAGAACTCCTCAACAAAATGGGGTGGTTAAACGAAAAAATCATACCATTGATCAAATGACAAGGACTAAGCTTTGTGAGAATGATTTGCCAAAATACCTTTGGGTTGAAGTCATTTCAACCTCTTGTTATTTGTTGAATAAAGTTATGGTGAGACCTATTCTTAACAAAACCCCTTATGAAATTTACAACGGAAGAAAACCCAAGATTTCCTACTTTAGAGCTTTTAGTTGCAAATGTTTTATTTTGAATAATGGAAAGGGTTTTCTCGGAAAATTTAATTCTAAAATTGATGAAGACATCTTTCTTGGATATACCACTTGTAGTAAAACTTATCGTGTGTATAATAAGCATACTAAAGTTGTTGAGGAATCAATTCATGTGGTATTTGATAAAACTAACCCCACTTGCTCTAGAAAGTGTTGTGATGATGTTGATGTAAATGCTATTGAAGAACAAATGCAAGTAATGAATCTCAAGGAGAACAACATCAAGGAACCTCAAAATGAGACAAATGAAGAGGACAAAAATGAAGTGCAACAAACACATGAGCAAAGAGAACCAACTTTCCCTAGAGAGAGATCCTATGTCAAAGGTAATGAAAGCACTGGGGATCCATCAAAAGGGGTAACTACTAGATCTATGCTCATACTACTTGTGCTTTTGTTGCTTTGATATCTCAAATTAAACTAAAGAATCTTGATGATAGTTTAAAAATGATCCTAATTGGGTGATAGGAATGCAAGAGGACTTAGCTTAATTTGAAAAAAATAAGGTTTGGAATCTTGTTTTTAGATCTAAAGACCATCCCATCATAGGAACTAAATGGGTATTTAGAAACAAGTTAGATGAGAATGGTATTGTTGTTAGAAACAAGGCAAGACTAATTGCTAAAGGCTATTGACAAGGGGAATGAATTGATTTTGATAAGACTTTTGCCTTGGTAGCTAAACTTGAAGCAATTAGAATGTTATTGGCCTTTTCATACTTTAAAGGTTTATGCTTTATCAAATGGATGTTAAAAGTGCTTTCCTAAATGATTAGATTCAAGAGAAGTATATGTTGAGCAACCTCTCAATTTCGAAGATCCATTTTACTTAAACCATATTTATGAACTTTCAAAAGCTTATATGGTTTGAAACAAGCTCCCAGAGCTTGGTGTGAAAAAATCTATGCAAGGTGAATTTGAGATGAGCATGATGGGTGAGCATAACTTCTTCTTGGGAGTTCAAATCAAACAATCCAAAAAGGGCATCTTCATCAACCAAAGCAAATACACAAAGAAGATGCTTAAGAAATTTGGCATGGAGGTTGGTAAGCTAATAGCTAGTCTTATGAGTAGTTCAATTAATCTCAACAAGGATAAAGGAGGTAAGCTTATTGATCGTAAGCTTTATAACATCATGATTGGTTTCTTACATTATTTAACCACAAGTAGACCAAATATAATCTTTAGTATTTGTTTGTGTGCTAGATATCAAGCTTGTTCGAAGGAGTCATACTTAGTTGCATTTAAAAGAGTCTTTAGGTGCCTAAGGGATACTCCCAATCTTGGTATATGGTATCTTAAGAGTTCTTCCTTGGACTTACATTCATATTTGGATGCAGACTATGCGAGTTATAGGATTGATAGAAAATGTACAAGTGGAACTTGTTAATTTTTTGGTAATATGCACATATCATAGTTTTCCAAAAAAGTAAAATGGTGTTGCTCTTTCCACAATTGAGGCTGAAATATAGCCATTGCAAGTTATTGCACTCAAGTGTTGTGGATGAAACAACAACTTTTGGATTTTGGCATTACAATGAATCATATTCCCATTAAATGTGAAAATACTAGTGCCATCAATCTCACTAAGAATCCCATCCACCATTCTCGCACTAAACACATAGAAATTAGGCACCATGTTATTAGGAATCATGTTGCTAATGGTGATGTTGATTTATTGTTTATTGATAATCGAAATCAATTAATGGATATATTTACAGAGCCTCTTGATCATGATAGATTTTTCTTTGTTAGAAATAAGCTTGGCATGTTAGATCCTAGTGCTTGATAAGGTCTTTACATTTGATGTGGCTACTTGTTGAAATTTATTCAAATTAATGAGTTTGATGTCTATATTTTGATTGTATAATTATGGGCAAAAAGGGTATTTTAACCCATGTACTTTTCGATATTGTTGAGATTAACCCCGAACTTTTTTCTGTAATATTTAAACCTCGTCACTTATATATTGAAATAAATTAATACACTTACTTTTCGATTGAAATAAATTAGCCAAAATCTAACGTATGACATCATGAAACATTAGTTTACCGTGAAAGCCATTTTTTTCCGGTTAATACATTGATGACTTAGGCCATGTTCGACCCATTTTGTGACTTGGGTTGATGCGAATTACTTTTTTTTTTATGACATGACCCCTTTCATTTCCCCAAAAACTCACTCACTCCAAAGCTTAAAATTGGGGATCTAGGTTTTTGTCCTCTATGAAATCAATTTTGGCCTTCAAAATGTCAATATGAAAAGATGAAGAATCATATGTTACCTGAAATCTACACATATAATAATCATCACCAAATAATGCTCTTAAGAAGTTGACTGGTTTCACTCTCATCGCCGGATTTATTCTTCAAAATGGCACTCCAATTTGATTTCACAAACCTAATTTCCAATTTGGTTGCAGATAGATTCATGTTTACACAAAAAGAAAGAAACTTCACGTTTAAGAAATAAGAAAGAAACTCCATCCAAAATCTAATGATTTCCTTCTCTCACCTAATTCACCTCAAATTCATTATAGCGGAAAAAAAGTCCTTCAATTACCATCGTCGTGAGCCAAAAGAAGTTGAATTTAACGAAAGAAACAAAAAATACTCACAGCTGCAGAGCTTCTAAAAACTTGTTGTGCTACTGGTTAGTCCAGTTCTCTCTAGATTTGGTAATGGCATATGGCTTTTGGATATTCTTACGTAGGTCATCAACAAGGAAGTTGGTACTTCCAACGGCAGCAGCGGTGGCAAATTGGAAGGCGGCAAAGGAGTGAGACCACGAGTTCATAAGGATCGAAGAAGTAAAACCGATGAGCAGGGTTGGGGTTCACAGACAACATAAGAAGTCGATAAAATTGGAAGGCAATTTGGGTGTGTTGGTTTGGGTTTGGTTGGTGATGCAATGTCGGTTTCTGCAAATCAGACAATCATCAAATGGCTACTAATGGTGAAGATGGATTTCATAGAGGACAAAAACCTAGATGCTCAATTTTAAGCTTTGGAGTGGGTGAGTTTTTGGGGAAGTAAAAGCGGCCATGTCATTAAAAAAAGTAATCCACATCAACCCAAGTCACAAAATGGGTCTCACATGCCTCAAGTCAGCAATGTATTAACTACAAAAAAATGGGTTTCACGATAAACTTATGTTTCATGACGTCATACGTTAGATTTTGGCTAATTTATTTCAATCGAAAAGTAAGTATATTAATTTATTTCAATATAGAAGTGACGGGGTTCAAATATTGTAGAAAAAAGTTACGGGGTTAATCTCAACAATATCAAAAAATACATGGGTTAAAATACCCTTTTTGCCCGTATAACTATGTTACTTGAATATCTTGATATAAGAATTATTGATTTTTGATACTTAAAACATGATGTAGACATCGATGTATGCCTATGATTACATGATCTAATAGTCGATGTCCAACTTAACTTAGTTAAGTGGGGGAAAATCAAATTAGTTGCATTTCCTTTAAAGTAGTCTCAAAACTTCCATTTTTAACTATTCAACCTAGTATATCCAGCTTCAACTTTTCACAGTCAGCTTTACTCAACAAACCAAAAGTCCTACTTTCCAATTTTTGAGCTGACTCTCATGCCATAGCCGGCTTTTTAGTTTTTGACATAGGCGGATCCTGTAATACCCCAAAATTTTGTGATATTTTAGCATTAAGTTAAGGACTAAATTGTGGAAAAATATTGTTTTGGGCTTAATAGCCAAAAGTTTGAAAGTTGAAGGACTTAAAAGTGAAAGATAGTAGGATAAGGATCGGAGTATTTTTCTTCTTCCTAGCCTTGCGCGTTTCTGCTCTTCTTCTCCCTTGCAGCTCCCAAAAACCCCCAAGCTGCCGACTTCCATACTTGAAAGAAAAACCCGGTAGAAAGCTTGAAATTTCTCCTTCTTTCTTGCTCAATAACAAGTTTTAGGACTTAGAATTCTCTCTCTCAACCCAGAAATTCCAGATCTGGTCGGTGTCTCTTCCTCCCTTGTCCGTCGGTTTCTGCTGGGTGTGAATCCTTCGGCTTTTTCTGGTAAGCCACAGCCAAGAAATCATCTCCTTAGCCTTGATTTAACTTGGGTTACTCTAATTTTTGGTTGTGGTTCTTGAATTTTGGGTAGTTCCCGTGAGTTTCCCTCCAGGATCCCGTCGGCTTCCTCACCAGCCAAGCTCGGTTTCTGCTGGGAAAATTTTGGTATGTTGACAGCTTCTTTAAGTCCAATTTCACCCATTTAATTGCTGAAATCATCCATGTAATTGCTGCCCCTGTACTGTTCAAATTTCTGCCGAAATAGGGGAAGAAATTAGCAGCCTTTAAACGTGTTTTTTTAGGCTTAGTTCATGTAGAAATAAACCTGTTTTGGCTTGAAATTTAGCTGCTGTTCTACGTGAAAATCCTGCTATTTTGCCACAGATTTCACTGTTCACGCGTACCAGTTACTGTTCACGCAGAAAATTCTGCAATTTGCTACTGTTTTCTGCTCCTTGTAAGTCCGTTTATGCTCTGAAAAATCTGATGAAATATCCATTTTTCTGGTCTTTTAGCTGGCTGTAGTTGAATTCTGGAAATATCAGTTACTGTTCATGGGCTGTTCACGCACTGATGACCAACAATTAACGGGGATTTAAATATTTAGTTTGTAATATAAGAATAAATTTGGAGATGTCCGATCATATGGAGGCTAATAGAAATAGCATTGTGATTAGGGGTGATCCTAATGATGATTTTAGTTTGAATTTGCGATAGTGCGGTATTAATTTTGGAATATTTTGATTAGGTTTTTGATCGTTCTGTTAGTTTAGCACCGAGATCGAGTCTTCGGTTTTATGTGAATGAGGTAAGTAAATTTATGATAATGCCTGTACAGTTTTCAAAAGCATGTTTTGATTTGTTTTTGAAATGGTGGCGGGACTAAACCTGTTTTATACAAAAGTAAGTATGATTAATTTGAAGTGAAATTTTTATGCTTTTCATTAAATTGAGCATGCCTATTTAATTGATTGTCTTGATGATTTGAAAGTGATTGGTAAATTATGATTTTTCTATTAACTTCTGCCTGTTTTGTCTCCAATGTGGTTATGTTATTGATGACCCTGCTAGTGAGGGTCAAACGCTAGCACATGTCGACATATTAGTGATAGAGCCGATTCGTACGAGTGACCCTGCTAGTGGGGATTGTACACCAGCAAATAGTGTAGCCTGCCAGTGGGAGGTTTATAACACTGGCCATGACCTATAGAGGAGACATCTATTTCATTCCTGTACTGTATCCGTTTTTCATGATTGCACTTGTTGGCATGCTATAAGTTTAATAAGGGCACTTCATATTTTACTTACTGAGTTTATCTCATAGTTTTTTCTTGTCCACCATTTCAGGAAGCGAAACCGAGGATGGTGAAACCACGGGAAGTGACGAGTTAGAAGGCTAGCCATTTCGAGATTGATATAGATTGTAGAAATAAATCATGCTTTTGTAAGATAGATTTTACCTTGAATTTATGAGATCAAAATAGATTTCGGTCATTAGATCAATTACTTGGATGTAAGTCATTTTGGATATAGAAATAAATTGAAATATTTGATTTAAGTTATTGGATAGTCAGATGTGAATTGGATAAGTTCCAAGCCTTGTACATTTGTGGGACCTTCTCACGAGTGCACAGCGTCTGCCACGTTCTCGGATTCGGGTCCTGGGGCGTGACAGATCCTCAGCCATAACCCAACTCGATTAGACATCAAAGGCCGCTTTGCTCTCATAGCCAGCTCTCCTAGGCAATTTTTGCATATTCTACCTTCTCTCTCCTCACATTCCATATTTGATTCTCTCCTAAAATTTGCCCCCATTATCTATGCTCATTTCTTTAGCTTATTATCATGAATTGTGGATTTTGAAGGTTTATGACTTTGTAATTTGATCATGATTTTGATGATTTTCTCTTGGTTGATTATATTCTTGAGTACTTCCATTGAAGGGGAGCAATATGTTTGTTGATATTGTGCTAGACTTGCATGTTTTTGGTGATTTAAAGGTGGATATGCATGTGTTAAAGGGGAGTTTATTTGGTTATAGTTATATGCTTTATGATGAATGACAAAAAAGGTGAAAATTTGCTGAATTTTTATGCTTTATTGTTATTTATGGATTGTTTATATGCTAAAATTTTGGGTTACTCTTTGACTATATATGTGTTGAAATTTTTTGGTTGCATTATGTTCTCATGCTTGCATGGCTTGAAACTTGACTCTTTTTATGAACTTGGTGCTTGAAAATTTAAAATGTTTTGGTATTTGATGCTTAAGTTTGTCAAGGAATATAAGCATAAACTTAGAGGGAGTATATTTGCTTTTATCAATTTATTATCAAAGTGTTTTGTCATCATAAAAAAGGAAGAAATTGTTATATTTATAATTTTGATGATTATAAAACACACTTGAATCATTAATTTGTTTATCAAAGTGTGTAGTTTATAAAATAAAAGCTGGCAAAAGTGAATGAACTTGGACTACACTAAAGAAATAAAATGCTAAAATTGGTGCAGAGAGTCGGCTACGATTTTTTGCAGTCGGCTCTAGAGAAATGCAAAGAGCCTGATGAAATGTAAAGAGCCAATTCTATAATTCTACAGTCAGCTTTAGTGAAGAAAAATGCAAAAAGCTAGCTATGAAAACTGCAACTAACTTTGGAAAATGGATGCAAAGCCGGCTATAACTCTGCAAGCAGCTATGATGGCACATTTAATACTTAACGGTCAACTTCTTCAATGATATTTTAATCTTTAGAAGTCGGGTTTCTTAAGCCAACTTTGTGTTTTGCAACCAACTCAACAAAAAAATAGAAAGTGTAGACAGAATACGATAGCCAACTATGGCTATGATAGCTGGCTCTTCATAGCTGGCTCGAAAGGTATAGCTGGCTCTACTAATAAAGTCTATAGTGTGTTTTCTCAAACTTAGACTGATCTGGGCAAGACATTAAATGTATCCCAATGGCTAGAAACAAATATTTTGGACCAAAGAGGTATAAATATGATTGGTAGAAGTCTTAAAATAAATTTTAGACATTTTTCATTGTATATCTCTCATTTACTAATTTGTGATCCTTGTGCTTTAACTTGAGATTTTGATCGTTAAGTGATCTTCACTTGTAATCCTCTATTTGTTTTCTTTGGAAGTTATCTTGGAGGTATGATTATTCCTTCAAGAATGATTTGTAGTGAGGATTATTAGGTTTGTCTTGTAAAGGGGTGAGATTTGTGAGAAAACCCATTTTCTTGTAAAGGGATTGAGTGACTCTTTTAAGCCACCCTTGATCTTATTAGTGAAAAGTGTGGAGAAAATCTTTAGTGGGTGAAGTCAAGGTAAAGGACTAAGTACCAACTGCTTAGACCAAACCTTTATAAAATCTTTGTGCAAGTTTCTCTTCTCTACTCTCTTCGATTTTTGTTTTGTGGTTGCAAAAGGGAAAGAAATTTTTGAAACTCCAATTCTACCCCCCTCAAAAATAGGAGGGGAGAAGTTGCGCTTGCATTTTATGCCTAATTATTTTTTGGGTAACTTTGTCATATTAATTTAAAGATTCTAATGTTTTAGCAATATGGTAAGAAAAACAAAAAACCACTTTAAAGAGCCTTTTCAATCCATTAACAGATTAATTTCAAATCATGATTATCAAACAACTAAATAACAATTTATAAAACACCAAACATTTAGCAACTACTACCAAACACTATTACATAGCAATTTGAACAAAATCGTTAATTGTTAAATCTAAATCGCTATACTAAACAACTTCATAATGTGATTGTTAGGGTTTGGACTTTTTTAAAAATTATTATGACATATTGTACTCTTGGTGATTTCTATACTGCTCCATTTAATAATACACTACAAGAAAATCCACATTTAGCGACTAAATTATTGATAATTAAATCTTTATTTTTCATCACAAATTATTATTAGTGATAAAATTTAAACCGTTAATAAAACACTTATCACTAATGCTCTTAGTGACAAATTAGGCACCTGTCATAAAAAATAATTTTACAGTGATAGAAAAAATTGACATTGTTAACAAGTTATTTATAACAATTTTATTCGTCACAAAAAAATATTCGTCACAAATGCAATTATGATGTAAATTTTAGTCATTCATTATTAAAATTGATATTAAATAAAAAAGATATTTTATATAATTATAACACAAATATTTTAACAAAAATTGTCACAAAAAATAATATATAAATTTATCACAAAAGTTTAATAAAAAATATAATTATTTCAATACTAATCAATTTTGATTAAAATTAATCAAGCACGATTAAAATTAATCAGGCCCAAACTAATCTTAAGTTTTATTGAGTTTCACATGTTTTATAGTGCAAAAATTTATTTTCTTAAATATTTTTTATCGATGTGAGATATATTTACAGTGCAAAATCTTATTCTCATATGTGTTTTTTATCGATGTGGGATGCATTGATTAGAGAAAATTGACAGTTTTAAGTGACGAAATATATTTTTTAGTAATATATTATTTGGTCA
>BPVZ01000021.1:145881-159059 GCA_020521535.1 Rubroshorea leprosula
TAAATAATATAGATCAAATAAAAAATCTATACAATAATTTACAAACCAAATTGAAGATTTTACTTTTTTTGGTTTGACCTTGGTTTGAAAGTATTAAGATATAATCATAAAATTAAAGTAGAAATAAAAAATTTATTTCCTTTAAAATATTAAAAAATCACTATTATTTTAAAACAAATTCTAAATAAAAAAATGCTTATTGTTTTGAAAGGTAGGGAGTATATTCTAACTTTACTTCATTTGTCCCAAAATAATTATCACTCAATAATTTCAAATTTGTCTCAAATTAATTATTATTCTTTTAGTTTTTAAGGTAAACAAATATATTTTTTGCTTTAACCTTATTATTATCTATTTGCTTTAATTAATCACCCCATTAGAAAATGTTTCTCTTCATCTTTTATTTCTTTTTAAGGACAATATAAATAAACATAAATTATTCTTAAATTTTTAATTTGAAAAAAAAAAACAAAAGTTATTTTGAGGAAGAGATAATACAAATAAAAATTAATTTTTTTAACTAAATAAAAAAAGAAATGATATAATTTTATCCTAATAATGACAATGATGATTTTTTTAGTTGTTAATCAAAATTAAAACATATAAATTTATTAGAAAATAAAAAATAGAAAATAAAAAAAATCTCACTAAAAAAGTAAAATATTGTTGAGATGAACAAATAAAAAAAAAAAGAAAAAGAAGAAGTACAATTTTTCAAAATTGCATATGCCACATAATTGGTGCCACATAAGCATGCCATTGGATTCTATTAAAAAACTAATGGAAGTTAATTAGATAGATGAATTTAAAATGATTTTCAAAGTTTATAGATGATTTTGAAAAAAACTAAACTTTTTAAACTAAAATGAAAAGAAAGGAATAGTTAGTAGATAAAAAATTAAATTTAGCTGACATAATTTTATTTTTTCACTTTTGGACATTAAATAAAAATTTATCAATCAAAATATATGAATGATAACAAAAAAAAAATTTCTTTATATGTAATTTTTATTAAATAATTTCATTTGATCAAAAAAATTTAAAATATTTTTTATATATTATGTTAAATTTTATTTAACATTATTAACAAGAATTTAGTTGAAATAGTTTCTAGTAGCTTAAAAGTTTGGATTTACGATTAAAATCATAGATTTTAATTTCTATACTGTTAAATAGCTAATTCTTTGAAATACAAAAAAATATATATATATATCCAAAATTAAAGTCCTAAAAACTAAAAAAATTAAATTAGAATAACTAAAATGGAAGTAGTAGTATTAAAACTTTTTTTTTTATTTTTCTTTAATAATCATAATATCACACATCAGAGAAACAAATTTTTTACTTAAAATTATAAATTTATGAAAACTAAAAATTAAAAAATCACAATTATATTAAACAAAAGCTACTATTTTCTACATTAAAATTAGTAGCTTTCGTGGCTTGACAGAATAACCATTACAGTACTACTACATAAGCTATTGGTTTAATACCCAATTTGGCCTTTAAACTTTCATTTTAGAACTTAATTCGTCCTTTAACTTAGAAAGCACCTAAGTTGTCCTCTAACTTTATTTTTCTATAACCCAAATAGTCCTTCCGTTGATAGACTGTATACCTAGCACATTTAAGTGTCCAACAATTACCGCTTTTAATTTTTAGGTTAAATTCATAATTTGATTCCTAAACTATTATATGGACTTTTAATTTGGTTCACGAACTAAAAAAATCTCTAATTTGGTCCTTGAAGTATTGTACGGACTCCCAATTTGGTCCTTACTGTTTACCAATTTGCTCCAAATTGATCATTTCATACAAAAAAAAATTGACGTGTCTAGTACTTAACAGTGAAAAATAGTAACTTAATGATAAAAATAGTAACTTAACGATCAAGTATCACATTAATAACAAAACACGTCAGCTATTTTTGTATAGAAGAACCAACTTGGGGCAAAATGGTAAACAATAAGGATCAAATCAAGGCTCCGTACAATAGTTTAAAAACTAAATCAAAAATTCATACAATAGTTTAATGACCAAATTGAAAATTTAACTTAATTTTTATAAGTCTATGTAAAAAAAACAAGTCAGCAAATTGATTACAATGGCATTATTTTCATTCCACGTTTGATAAAATAAAAACAATAGGGCATACATTTCATTGTTCATCGGAAACCCCTAAATCCTTCTTCGAAACCCCTAAATCTTCTGCACCATTTCGGCCGGTTGCTCAGTTTCCAACAACCATTCCAGTCGACTGCTCAGTTTCCAGAAACGAAATGATTCCAGAAACGAGAAAGCAATCGACGATGGTTGCAGATCAAACTTGATTCCTTCTTCTTCAATAGCAAGTCTTGATTCTTTGTTCTTCAAACTGTTGATTCCTTCTTCAAACCCTAAATCCTTTGCAACTATAGATTTTTTTTCTTCTCCAAACCATTGATTCCTTCTTCGACCCCTAAATCCTCTGCTGAAATTTTTCATTGAAGAAATATTCCGCGGACAAGGCTTTTTCTACAATTGCTGCATGGTGGTACTTGCGGAGGCACTTCACGGCCAAGATTTGGCCGTCATAGAGCTAACCCAGATAAACCGACCCAAACCCACCATCGCCAATCTTGCACTTGGGGTCGAATTTGTTGGTGGAGGATTCAAGCTCCTTATAAGTGAAGACTAGAGGAAGGAGACTCGCAGAACGATGGCTATGAAGGAACAAAGTCGTTGGGTCTTCCTCTGAGGATTGTGAATTTAGCTTTCTAGAACAGAAAATAACAATGCCAACTGAAATCACAAGAAAAACACACGTCAATAGGAAGATTGAAGACAAAATTGCAACTCTATTCGGATTCCATGACGGGATACTGGTTTCCGGTGGGAAACAGATGAATTGTTTGTTGGGGTCAGAAGAGTTGAAGCCACAAACTCCATTCTTGGTCTTGTAGTCTGTGCAGTTGGAGAAATATGAATCTTGTGCTTCATCCCACTCCACTTGAATGCCGATTTTCAAGAAACCATCAAGGAACCCCAAAACATCACTATGACATCCTTGTCTCTGATCAAAACTAGTGGATCCGCTGCAGCCATGGAGGAGCTGAACTGGGTTCTTGACGATCTTGCATTCCCACTGACAATAGCTGCAGTTTGGAAGAGTCAGTGGCGAACAAGCCCGGAGAAGAGAGAGCTGAGAACAAGAAGCATCCGAGAACCGAAAAGGAGAACCCGATTGAAATTTCATCAAAGATTGCTAAAATTTTCAGCCCCGTACATTATTTCTTAAATGTGTCTCAAGACACCTGAAAATATCAGTGGAATTGCATAGTCCTCAGTTTCAATGGCTTTAGGGGTGGAAGAAGGAATCAACAATTTGAAGAACAAAGAATCAAGACTTGCTGTCGAAGAAGAAGGAATCAAGTTTGATCTGCAACCATCGCCAATTGCTTTCTCGTTTCTGGAATCATTTTGTTTCTAGAAACTGAGCAGTCGGTCGGAATGGTGCAGAAGATTTAGGGGTTTCTGATAAACAATGAAATGTATGCCTCATTGTTTTTATTTTATCGAACGTGCAATGAGAATAGTGCCATGAAATCCATTTGCTGAGTTATTTTTTCCATAGGCTTATAAAAATTAAAAGTGGTAATTGTTGGACACTTAAATGTGCCAGGTATGCAGTCTCTCAACGGAAAGACCATCTGGGTTAAAAAAAATAAAGTTAGAGGACAACTTGGGTGCTTTCTAAAATTAAAGGACTAACTAAGTTTTAAAAAAGTTTAAGGATCAAATTGGATATTAAACCTATGTGGTTTTGTGTTTTACTCCTGTAACAATTACTCTTGTAATTACTGAGAGTAATTGCTCTTTTCTCGTAATTGTTGGCGAAATCTTCAATATTATTAACGCTGTTACTCTTCCAGCTTCTTAAAACTTTCAGATATAAATGAGGATTATTTCATTTAAAAAAACAGTTGTATAACTCAAATGAAAATGTTAAAATTATAGTATTAAAATTATAATGTTATGTATTATTATAATTATAAGTAATAACATAATATATAATTATATAATTAATTGTTTTAATTAAAATTTTATATATAATATATTTATATTTACTTGTTTAATATTATGTTATATTAATTTAATACCTTATTATTATTATAAATTTATAATTTTATACAATATTGTAATTATATAATTCCTGCAAGTCAAAGACAAGGATGATTAATATTTTCCTGTATTAACCTTGTGGTAGCAACCATCTGTGCCTTCGACTCCCACACCCACATTATTATCCACTTCAATAGTTCAACCGAGAGATTTTACATGTACAAAGACATCATTTTTAAAAAAATTTTTTAATTAAGGTTATCACTTTTTTATTGAACTAATTAAAGTTATTATCTTTAAAAAAATTTTAAGCAAGGATTTCACCTTTTCAATTTTACTATTCAATGATTAATTTGATTATAATGCTGACTTGGCTAACAGATTCCATCTGTGAGACCCACTAAATTGCTGATGCCTCAAAAATTGGCAGGTGATTGCTTTGACTTGGAGCTGATTTGGACAACATGCATAAGTATCAACACAGAAAAGGGTGGTGTAGGCACTCAACCTGTGTCGGAGGATCCGTTTTCCTTTTATTCATTTTAACCAAAAAAAAATAAAATTAAAGAAAAATCATAAACCATAATGAATATAGAGATTAGTTAAAAACAATAAGGTATATTATATAGATTTATTAAAATTAATTTATCATTTGAATATACTATATGAAAATATTTTAAATAAACAATTTATTCAATGTATCATAATGAATTTTTAACAATTATATTAACAAAAATAACAAATTTAAGAAGTCATCAAGGCTCGTCTATGTTTTAAATTTTGACTTCCTTGTGTAAAGCATTTTGTTGCCTGTGAAGAAAGTCACCTATGTAAAGAGCTGCATGATTCACTTTCAATATTATGATTGTTCTTCTTTTATCTCTTTTGTGTAAGCTTTCTAAAATATTTACACAACAAAAAATATAAAATTATATGAATATGATGCACATATTTACGTGCTTTTAAATATTGTAATAATATCAATATATATAAAAAAAAAACTCACCTTTTTCCCATTATTTTTTGCATTTTCACTTCCTTGAGAGTCAGATAATGCATTTTTCACATTGAAAACAATTCTTTGATGTGAAATAAAAAATTCCTTGAGAGTTATTAAGAAAAAAAGAATAGAATAAATAATTTTCCCTCAATATCATGAAAATAACAAATAAAAAGATTTCTAGTAACAAGTTATTTTTCAAAATTGTATAGTTTTTTCTCAATCGATCATGAAAAGCAGAGTAAGAGTTTGAATCCTCTATAATTTTTTAATGTTTTAATCGGTATAAAAATATTATTATTTTAACTTTCAGAAAGCTATTTTAGAGGAATTCTGTAAGCTACTTCGATCCTTTTAGGATTTGTTTATTAATTTATATTACCTTAATTTTAATTAATTTTTCCTAAACATCATGAAGAATTGCCGACACCACATGTTTCGGTGTTGATACTGTTCATTAAGAATTCAATATTGCCCAAATCAGCTCCAAGTCGGGCAGCCACTTGTCAATTTTTTTACACATCAGCAATTAGTAGGTCTCACAGACGAAATCCATTTGCCAAGTCAGCATTGACATTCAATTAATCCTTGAAAAATAAAATTGAATGAGTAATATCCTTGATTATAAATTTTTAAAAAGTGATAACCTTAATTAGTTTAATAAAAAAGTGATATTTTTATTTAAAAAAATTTAAAAAGTGATGTTTTTATATGTGTAAAATCTCATTTAATCCGATTTAATTTTCATATTTTAAATTTTATATAAAATTTGAGCCTATCATCTAATATAATAAATAAATAATAATTAAAAAAATATTATATATAATTCTTGTTAAGTATTTTTATTTTAATTTAAAAAAATTTTAATTATTATTTATTTATTCTATAAAATATCAAATTAATTTACATAAAATTAAGAAATTGGTTAAATCTCCAATTTGGCCGTTAAACTATTGATGAACCCTCGATTTAGTCCCTAAACTATTATACGGATCACAATTTGGTCCATACTATTTACCAATTTACCCCAAGTTGGTCATTCCGTACAAAAACCAATTAACGTATTTTGTTATTAACGTGACATGTGACAGTTAAGTTATTGTTTTTCATCATTAAATTACTGTTTTTTGTCGTTGGGTAACGAATACAACAGTTTTTTTTTTACAAAATGACCAATTTGTGGTAAATTGATAAACAATAGGAATCAAATTGAGAGTTCGTACAATAGTTTAAAAATCAAATTAGGGGTTTAACTAGGGGTGTTCATATCCGATCCAATCCGATTGATTCAACCTAAACTGATTCGATCCAACCAAAAACTGATCCAAATTGATACAAAATTGGGTTGGTTTGAATTTTAAAATTTTAAAACCGATATAATTGGTTTGATTTGTTATTTTACTTTCAAATCACTCGAATTGTTCGATTGCAAAGTTAAATCCGATTAGAAGATAATTTAATTAAATAATATAACATTTTTTTAGTATTTTAAATTTTCTTTTTCTTATTTTACAAGATTATAACTTTATTAATTTAATTAAAAAAATAAAAATAAAACATCTCCATATTCCCTAAATTATTTCTCCATTTTAATCATGCACTCTAATCTTAATTCTAAATTTTTAATTTACCTACAACTCTATCCTCTCAATACTAATTTGCGCTTTTACTCTTAGAACCCTAAATTTTTAATTTATTCTTAAAATAATCTTATGATTTTCTTAATTAAGTTTTAAATAAGTATCATTCTAAAACCCTTAACACTATATAATAAAATTAGTCTTAATATTCAACTATTCTTAGATATTTGATTTAGAAATTTTAAATTTTGATTTTGAATGCTTCTAATTAATTTTAGTAATATTCATGTTAAATGTTATTCACTTTTAATAGAATTTAAAAAATGAGATTAAATTATTAGTGTATTAAGAAAAAAAATTAATTTTAATTTTCAAGAATTATTTACGCTATACTATAAATTTGAAGTTATTTTTTGTTGTTTTGGTGCCTCTAGTTATGTAACCAAGAAGAATTTTCAGAGTTTTTCAATTTTTATAAATGTAAAGAAGTATAAGAAATCGTTTATAATTTTTACTGATTTGAATGTTAATGTATTTTATAGTTATACTTTCTATTTGATGTTAAAATATTTTTACATTATTTTTATATATTTAATAATGTTAAAAACCGATCAATCTGACCGAATCACACCGATTTGATTTAAATTGGATTGATTTGGTTGTCACATAATAATGGATTGAATTGATTTAAAAATTTTATTATCCGATTAAATTGGATTAGTTTAAAAAATAATAAAATCTGAATCAAATCACATCATGAACACTCCTAGGTTTAACCTAAGAAATTAGAACAGGTAAATAAGATAAAAGAATATATATATATATATATTTTATTGACATGTTTCTAACTTAGTATTTACACATGTCAACTAATTTTTCTCCTAATAATTCTAAGAGCACATTTTTCATATTAATTTAATACAATTAAAAAGATTTAATTTATTTATATACTAATTTTAAGAAGTAAATATTAAGTTTAATTTATAAAATAATATTCATTTATCAATATATTTAACTTTAAGATTTGATTGCTACACACACGTCCCAAAATATTTTTTCCTAGAAGCCGCGCCATAGATTGATGTAGCTCGGCTTTGGATTTTCTTCTTTTTTCTCGAGGAATCGGCTTTGGATTTTAAGATTGCAAGCACGAAAACTACTAACAATTATAACAGGTTATAAATTGAGTGTAATCGATTATTTTGGAGAAAAATGAATATAATTGCTTTTTTTTTAATGATTAATTACTTTACCCTAAATGTTTTCGGGATGACGTCGTACACAAAATGACGTGAGTTCTAGGGATAAATATTTCAGGACATATGTATGCCGAACGGGCCTTTAGAAGTTGCGTGTAACTTTCAAATTGGCTAGTTTTAGAATTATGGCAGGACATGTTTCTAATGAAAATAAACAAGATTTTTGAGATTGTTTGGTCAAGGGGAAAACTTTCACCCTGCAGGCCTGCTTGATTGGTCACTTCTTTAGATAAAGAATTCAGAAAATTGACCAAATATTACGTTAGCGTGGCTTAGGAAAGTAAATTTTTTTGACACAAAATAGAGATTTAATATAATTAATTATAATAAAAAAATACATATCAACCTTAATTTTTAAAATAAATTAAAATTTGAATATTAAATAATGTTATTTTATTTAATTAAAATTTAATTTAAAATTTAAAAATTTATTTTATTAAATGTTAATTTTTAAATTTAAAAATTGATTGTATTATAATATATAATTGATTTTTAAATTTAAATATTAATATTTAATAAGGTAAATTTTTTAATTTTAAATTAAAATTTCAATTTTTAAATATAAATTAAAATTTTAATTCTTTTTTAAGAGTTAAAACGAATATATACTGTACTCATAAAAATAATCGATTATGTTGTAACATTCCTAGGAAACTTTTTTGAATAAAGGTGTAAATAAGAATACCAATTTTATATATTTTTTTATTTAAGGATGTTAATTTTATTAGTTTTTAAATAAAGATGTCAACTTTCAATTTTTTCTAAATAAGGATGTTAGCATTCAACTTTTTCTATTTAAGAATTAATTAGCGTAATGTTACGTGACTAACATTTTTTATAGGTTAAATACCTGAATTGGTCCCTCAACTTTTATTTTTGAATCAATTCATTCTTGAACTTCAAAAAGGACCAAAAACATCCTTCAACTTCAATATTCAACACCAATTTCGTCTTTCTATCAATTAAGTGCTAATGTAGCTAATTTTTTTGCTAAGTGATTGATTATTTTACATTTTCAGTATTAGGTGGAAAATCCATCATGTAAAAGATGATTATGTGAATTTTTTTAATTTTAAATAATTTAAAAACTACTTTAATTCTTAATTTTACTTTATTTATATTTATAAATTAAAACAATTAATATATTTTCCCATTTAATTAGTCCCACCTACCATAAATAACTCTTAATTTATAAAGAAATAAATTAACTCTCATTTAATTTTATTAAATCAAATCTAACCTACTATAATTATTTCCTAATTCATGGAATAATTAATGAACTTTTATTTAATTTTATTAAATGAAATTAAAATAAAATTCAATTAATTTTTTGGTTCTTCTTCCTCGACCTTCTTTTTTGTTTAAATTATTAAAATAAACTGTAATTATTTCCTAATTGATTCTTATATGATTAAATTCCATTTAATAAAATTAAATAAAAGTTAATTGATTCTTTCATGAATTAGGAAATAATTATAGTATGTGAGATTTGATTTAATAAAATTAAATAAGAGTTAATTTATTTCTTTATAAATTAAGAGTCACTTACGGTAGGTGGGACTAATTAAATGGGAAAATATATTAATTGTTTTAATTTTTAAATATAAATAAAGTAAAATTAAGAATTAAAGTAGTTTTAAAATTATTTAAAATTAAGAAAAAAATTGGTGCTGAAAATTGAAGTTGAAGGATGTTTTCGGTACTTTTTAAAATTCAAGGATGAATTGGTTCAAAAATAAAAGTTGAGGGACCAATTCAGGTATTTAACCTAAAAAAATATGTTAGCCATGTCATCATCACCCCTCAATTAATCCTTAAATGGAAAAAACTGAAAGTTGACATCTTTAAATAGAAAAAGTTGAAAGTTGACATCCTTATTTAGAAAAAATTAAAAATTGACATCCTTATTTAGAAAAAATTAAAAGTTGATATCCTTATTTAAAAACTGATAAAGTTAACATTTTTAAATAGAAAAAAGTGTAAAGTTGACATCCTTATTTGCACCTTTACTTAAACTTTTTTTCCCAGATATTTTACTTGGAAAGTGAGGTAATTAATTATAAAAGGAAAATAAATGATCATATCATTATAATCACTTCTAAAATTCTTTGTAATCAATTATATGCCAATGTAATCAATTATATTTTTATTATAATCAATTACATTGAATCTCAATTTTCATACGAAGAAAATTACTTTCCTACACCAAGCTAACATAATCTTTTGTTGGCTTCTCTAGATTCTTTATCGAAGAGTGATCAACCAAACAGGCCTTAAACTTTTCTAAATTTTTTTCTTACAATATTATTTATGTACTTTTACACATTAATACTACAATAAAAAAAGTAAAAGAGACATTTTTAGTATTTATCTTCCTTAAAAAAATAAAAAGGTTTTCTCTTAACTTGTTTCTCTGCAAAACTTACTTGACAACTTTCTTACTACCAACTTTCCCTATGTTAATTTCTTATAAAACACAAAAAGTAAACACTTCAACAAAATTGTGACAAAATTTCATTACAATTTTTTTCATACGGTACTTTACTAACCAATTTTCAAATAAAAGCTTTTCTAATAAAAATTGGCCTTTTACCAAATAGGCCCTTAGGGTTTAAATCCCACCTTATTAAACAAAGTATGATTATATTATCAAAAAAGTGATGCACATCTTCTAAATTGAAAGAAGTTAGTTTTAAAATATATAAAAATTAATTTAGAGATATGATGATGATGATGATAGGAGATGAGTCTTTCAATCTTGGGATAGTCTCCCTTCCATACTCCATTTACTATTATTGCATGGATTGCAAAACAACATTCTCTTATACTCCCTTAAGTTGGATTTAGTTGTCTCATTTTATCCATTTATGATTATCAAGATATTCATTTATTATAAAGATGATGATGATGATAGGAGATGAGCCTTTTAATGTTGGGATAGTCTCCCTTCCATACTCCATTAACTATTATTCCATGGATTTCAAAACAACTTTCTCTTATACTCCCTTAAGTTAGATTTAATTGTTTCAGTTTATCCACTCATGATTACCAAGAAATTTATTTATTATAATACTTAAGATTTATTTTTACATTTTCATCCTTACTTATAATTAAATGAAAACATATTAGTGCATGTTTATCTCTTTGAAATTAAGGATAAAATTAAAATATTAGTATTTAATGTTTTATTCAAGTAGAAAATGAAACAATTAAATTAGATTACTTTTTAAAAAGTGGAACAACTAATCTATCAATAATCTAAAATAGGGAGTACCATTTTGGGCAATCAAAATTTTCACTTATCCTTTCATGTTTGCTTTTAATTTTTTTTTCTTTTAGGTTATACCTTATATTCATTTTGTTCCAAAATAATTATCTTTTTTTAATTTTTCTATAAATTAAAATTTTGGCATAATTTATGTGTTTATCTATATTACTTCTAAAAAAATTGAAATATAAAGGAAGACTTCTTATGATAGGATAATTAATTAAAATAAATGGATAATGATAAGGTTAAAAAAAATATTTATTTACCTTGAAAAGTGCCAAATAACAATTAATTTGGGATAAACTCATCAAAATCAAAAAACTATTATTTTGGGACAAAAGGAGTATAGTCTAATAATATACTCTTTCTATCCCAAAATAATTTTTGCTTTTATTTATTATTTTAAATTAAGAATTTGAGGATAATTTATATATTTACTTATATTACCTTTAAAAAAATAAAAGATAAAAAGTATTTTTTGTGATAAAAAGATTAATTACAATAAATAAATAATAATATATTCAAAGTAGGATAGAAACATTTGTCTACCTTAAAAAATAAAATATGATAATTAATTACAAATAAATTTAAAATAAAAAAAACACCAGTTATTTTAAAATAAAAGGAGTATATTTTATCAAATAGTTTCAAAAAATATATCTATAATTAATTAAATCAAGTAATTATATAAAATCTATTCTGTCTATAACAAAATAACTGTCATTTTTTTTAATTTGTCTCAAATTAATTGTCATTTTTTATTTTTTAAAATAAAAAAATATTTTTTTATCATTCTAAGCTTATCATTGTCCATTCACTTTAATTAATTATCCAATTATAAAAAAAAAATCTATTTTTATCTTTTATTTCTTTTTTAAGGATATTATAAATAAATACCATTATTGTTCCTAAATCCTTAAATTAAAGAAAAAGTCAAAAAAAAAAAACGATAGTTTTTTGGGATGGAGAAAGTATAAATTAGATTATTTAGTGAAATTATTAGTGTGCTGAATTATAAATTTAAATAAAATAATAAAATAGTTTTAAAATAGAAAAAAGTTATTAAATTTAGAAATTTTAATAGGAAAAACTAGAATGAAAATAGTTCTTAATTAACTCTTTTAAACTAAAAGAAGTCTATACAAAACAAAGAAGCAAGAAACCATTTCCAAAAATTTGTGTTTGGTTCAAATTTAATTAACATTATTTAAGTTATTTTTAACTTAAGGCAAACTGTCACGCCCCAAAACCCAAATCCGGAGACGTGGCAGACGCCGTGCACTCGTGAGAGGGTCCCACAAATGCACAAGGTTCGGAACTTACTGAGTTCATACTTAGCAATTCAAGTAATTCAGATCTAAGCCTTTTTAATTACCAAATATTTACCAATCAGATGTACAAAATTTATCACTTCATATATACAATCATGACTAACACTAAATTCTATACACAAAATTTACTATGTCAAGCATGGGTGACTAACGGCTTAGCTACAAAAACCTAAGTCCAAAAGTGCCTAGCCGTCTAGCTCGTCACTCCCCTGGGCTTTCCACGCGTCGGGTCTCACTACCTGAAATGGTGGACAAGGAAACCGTGAGATAGAAATATCTCAGTAAGTAAACATGGGCGCTCGACATCAAAGTTTAAAGCATGCCAAATAATCGGTTGAAACATGAACAGAGCGTTTCAATAACAAATCATTAATGCAAAATAAAATCACGTAGTGGTCTCCTCTATTAGTCATGGCCAGTGTTATAAACCTCCCATTGGCAGGCACACGAGTACTAGTGTATAATCCCCACTAGTAGGGCCACGAGCGAATCGGTTCTATCACGAACATGTCGACATGTGCTAGCGTTTGTAAACCTCCCCCACTAGCGGGTTCACGATTACACGACCATATCGAAGACAAAACCAAGCAAGATTTACAGAAACTACGATTCACGATCGTTCTCACTTTCAAAAATAAA
>BPVZ01000021.1:163868-176809 GCA_020521535.1 Rubroshorea leprosula
TCAGATGTACAAAATTTATCACTTCATATATACAATCATGACTAACACTAAATTCTATACACAAAATTTACTATGTCAAGCATGGGTGACTAACGGCTTAGCTACAAAAACCTAAGTCCAAAAGTGCCTAGCCGTCTAGCTTGTCACTCCCCTGGGCTTTCCACGCGTCGGGTCTCGCTACCTAAAATGGTGGACAAGGAAACCGTGAGATAGAAATATCTCAGTAAGTAAACATGGGGGCCCGACATCAAAGTTTAAAGCATACCAAATAATCGGTTGAAACATGAACAGAGCGTTTCAATAACAAATCATTAATGCAAAATAAAATCACGTAGTGTTCTCCTTTATTAGTCATGGCCAGTGTTATAAACCTCCCATTGGCAGGCACACGAGTACTAGTGTATAATCCCCACTAGTAGGGCCACGAGCGAATCGGTTCTATCACGAACATGTCGACATGTGCTAGCGTTTGTAAACCTCCCCCACTAGCGGGTTCACGATTACACGACCATATCGAAGACAAAACCAAGCAAGATTTACAGAAACTACGATTCACGATCGTTCTCACTTTCAAAAATAAACCGAAGAATCTCATGTGGGCATGCTCAATTCTAGAAAAGAAGGAAAATAATAAAAGTTCAAATTCCCTTTTTAATCATGCTCAAATGCAAATAAATCCATTTAAACCTCGCCACCATCTCAGAAGACAATTAAAATATGCTTCAAAAATTTACGGGCTTTACCATAATTTACTTACCTTAATTGCACAGGACAGACGGCCTAATCCAAGTGCTAGGATCACGGAGCAATCAAAGACCTAATCACAATATTTTTGAATTAATATCTATGTATATATATAATTATACAATTACACATATACCATTTTCAAACTCATGGACAAGAATTTGGGAGAACCAGCCTTGACAGAAAATGGCCAATTCACGGGATTCTCCCCTTTTTCTCTCGGACATCACACAACAACCAAACCCACTAATTTCCTACACAAATCATCAACCAACACCCATTTTCAAATGGCCAAAATTCATCCCTATTTCAACAGAATTTTCGGACAACGCGAGCCCATTTCATACAACCACTTAAACTCACAAATCAGCACTTAATCCACCAATTTTCGAAAATTGGAGAAGCTAACTTACCAAAAATCCTCAACTAGCAAGCTGGAGCTGCAGATTGAGGGGAAGAGCCGGCGGGAAAAATTGGGGGACTTCCACGGGGCCACTAGCAATTGAAAGAACAACAAGATTAGAGTGACCCAACATAAATCAAGGCTGAAAAGAGGAGTTTCTGGGCTGGTTTTACCAGGAAAAACCGGAGCTTATACCCAGCAACAGCCGGCAGCAGGGAAGGGAGAAGCAGAGCAGATTCGGCGGCTTTTCTGCAAGAGAGAGAAGTTCTAAGTTCTAGACTTGTTCTTGGGCAAGAGGAGAATAAAAATCATCAAGTTCTCTTACCAATTTTTCGGGAGGAGTAGGTGTTGGTGAAGGCTGGTGGTGTTCGGCTGCAGAAGGGAAAGAAAACAGAGCAGACGTGAAAATGGCTGGAAAGAAAGAAGGAAAGAAGAAAAAGATAAAAAGGAATGAGTCAGCCGGCCTTATCCAAACACCTTTTTGACCCCTTTAAAGTTTGGAAAACTGACGGTTAGGTCCATTAATAATGTTTTCTCACCATTAAGTCCCTAACTCACACTTATTTGTTCTTGAAATTTTGGGGTATTACACAAACACTTACTATATTAAACCTTGTAGACAACAATCATTGGTACATACTCAGTTCAATATACTGTATAACATATTTATTAAAAAATTTTATTTTTTAATTTGAAATTAAAGGTACACAAGTTTAAAAATATACTCATGTACATAAAATACAAGAATCAACTAAATCGATTATATTTATATTATATTTTTAATAATTAAACAAAAAAATATGTCAAAAAATAAATTAAACAAAAGGTATATAGATGATTTTCCAAAACCTTACTAGAGCTATCCTTTTTCTTTTCTTTTTTTTTTTTGTTTAAATTTTTTTAAAACAAATTCGCATGAGACTGGATTCGAACCATTATTCTAAGAATGGAGGAATGCACTTATACGTAACCGAACGTCATTGGGCTTTGGGCCAAGTGCCTTTTTTTTGTTTAATTTGAAGGATATAATTGAGAAAAACAGTCCGGGACTTGTACACGAAGCTACATTACGCATAATTGAGAAAGACAGTCCGGGACTTGTACACGAAGCTACATTACGCATTCACACCTTTGGATCGTTAATATATATTTGAAATTTTCTGAACAAAGGTCGGAACTTGGGAGCATGGCAAATTGCGTAAACGTAGTTGGAACTTTTGATGTGAAGGTATACTAGAAACTATTGGCTAAGGAGGCAACGTAGGATCGGATCTATGTTACTGTAAAAAGTGGTAATTCTTCAAATCAACTGCGGCACGCAAAGGAAACAAAGAAAAGGACAATCATGAAAAGGATCCACAAGCGAAAAAATAAAAAAAGAAAAAATTGAAGAACGTTAGATATCCATGCCCTCAACTTTTTGATAGTTTAGCACTTTTTTCCCTATGTTTTTTCTTTTAAAAATTTGTTAACACAAAGACTTCAAATATTAACAAATTAACCTTGTTTATGTCTCAGCAAGGACCCCAAAACAAACGGAATTGAATTGGGATAAGGAAAAACCACTTTTAGGTTTTGATTAAGATTGCCTTTAACATTGTTACTGTGCCTGTAACAATAACTATGGTTTCGTTATGGTGTGCTTTTGTCAAAAGTTATATAAATGTTTATGTAGTTAATATTTATCAAGTGTTGTAGGTGGGTTGTAATCATTTTTTTATATAGAAATTATGTTAATATTTTTATTGCTTTCCTTGATATTTTGGTCTTATATTTTATACAAAAATTTGTTGTGACTCTTTATAGCTTTTTGAGAAAGTAATTTCCAGAAAGTTTACTAATTATAAAAATACCATAACACCATGTTGCTATAAGGAAAAAACATTAGAAAAGCAATGCCAAACGAGAGCTAGTCTAAGTGAGTGCCATACCAACGCACATCTATATAAAGGTAAAAGATACAGATTCTCTCCCAAAATTATTGTGTTGAAGCAAACCATATATTACTAAAAAAAATTGTTGATACAATTTGTTATTTTAAATTTTCATTTTTAAGGAATTCAATCAAATTTAAAATTATCGTTAACTTTTCATTAGATTGTAAGAGTAATAATTTAATAAAGTTTAACAATAATTATTAAATTTGGATTGATTTTTTGAGAATAAAAGTTTAAAGTAACAAATTGCATCAACTTTCTTTTTGAGTGACAATTTACTTTAACATGATAATTTTGAGGGGTAATTTGTATATTTGACCTTATATAAATGGTCTTGTGAAGTAATTAGTATGTTTTCATGTATACTGTATGTCTATATGCCATTGATATTATTTAAATTAATTACTTTACAAAAACTGATTTTAGCTCTATTAATTAATAGCATTTTTGCCATTTAACTACAGATAAAAATTGTATGTATTGGTAAAAATCTGCAGGTATATCCCATTTGAGGCTTATATCTATGGAGAAAAATGTGTAACTATATGTCCTATAACTATAGATAATTAACTACGTAAATGTACATATTCTTTCAATATTATATGTCGTAGATAAAAGATTAATGACCTTATATCCACATTTAAAAAACAGTAAATAAAACAAAATACCTACGATATACACCCGTAGGTAAAAGACAATAACAATGACATAATAATGGTGCCTTATTAACTTTTAATAACTATATTTATCATTACTAAAATTATTTTATAACAACACCATAAATCATTACCTAAAGTTCAATTTTACAACAAAAACAAGTTGTTATGCAAAGTAAGTTCAATACCCAAAGAATGCTGTTACAAAAAAGAAATTATGCAACTAAATTAGTTATTATTAAATGTGTATTGTCATAACTATTACAATTATTACCAAAAGGGAAATTTCTTTATGTCATAAATTATTTGTAAAATAGTATTGGGAACAAGCCTGCTACATGGGAGATAAAAATCTCTCTACCATGTTGAATTGTTGGTAAAAACATATTATGCAACTATTATAATTGTTGTAAAAAAAATGGTTACAGCAACCATTTAAAATGTTGGTAAAAAGGTTTTTCCTAACTTTGTAAATTAGTTTAGCAAATGAGATTTAGCAACAATTATATGTGGCTGCCATATAATAATTTAAACTTCATTTACTATTTTGTAAAATATGATTTAATAACAATATTAATAGTTACATTATAAATATATAGAAATACTAATGATTGTTGCAAAAAATGTATTTTCTCTGCCCTATTGAAATGTTGCTAAAAGATTTATTATGCAACTATCATGATTGTTATCTTAAATTTTATATTGTAACTAAAGTTTTTGCTATCTTAAATTTTATTTTGAAACAAATATAATCACTTTAAAAAATAAATTTAAAATCAATGATTGTTGTGAAAGGGCAAATTCTCCAACAAATATTTTATCATATTATATCTTAATTGTGAAAGATCATTAAATATAATATTTTAGCATCAATCAATATATATAATTAAACTATTTTGAAAATTTAATATTAATTAAATAACTTCTAAAGCATAATTAATTGAATTTACATTAATAAAAAATATAATTATAAAACTAAAACTTTTAATTATATTAAAAATAATATTCAACAAGATATAAGATTTAAATAAGATAAATCTTCCAAAAAAAAAATTTACACTTTATATTTATTCCAAATTTGTAAAATTATCGATCCAACAATTGCCATTCTCTTTCTAATATTGTGATCAGATATTATT
This sequence comes from Rubroshorea leprosula, assembly GCA_020521535.1. Lineage (NCBI taxonomy): Eukaryota > Viridiplantae > Streptophyta > Magnoliopsida > Malvales > Dipterocarpaceae > Rubroshorea > Rubroshorea leprosula. Next base: position 168,748 of record BPVZ01000021.1, read on the forward strand.
TAGTAATTCTTTTTTATATTTTTCTCTTCTTACCAAAATTTCACTCCTTTTTTTCTTGAGAGATTGCAATTTATGTTCTAATTCTCTTATCCTCCTTTATTGATTCATAAGTTCAAATAAGAGTGGGCGTTTCGTATTATTATCAACTCGTTGTTTAGAGTTCTAAATACTTAGGAAATTCAAAATTTTCCTAGAAAACAAAATTAATAACTCATGAATTAATTCATGCAATTATAATTAAAAGATGTTATATATATAAATTTAACATAATTACTATAACAGTACCTTAATTTGACTTAACATTTGATCACCTACTAATGTGAACAGCTCTTCCCAATTATTAACATTCACAGGGGTTGTGTTTCTCGCGACAAGCTCACGCATGTTTGCTAAGCCACAAGCAAGGTTTTTAAAATCGAACCAGATTAGCCGGTTGAACCGGTCGAACTAGTACTCGATAATAAAAATGATTCGATTTATATAAAAAACCGTTTGAAGTTAAAATTGGTCAAAATTGGTTAAAAACCGATCAAAACCGATGGAACCAGTAGAACCAAAAAAACCATCGGTTTAATTTCTCATACAATCTTCTTTCTATTTTTTCCAATTTCACCCTCACCATTCCTTTCTTATACCGATTTTAACCCTTAATTTTAATAAAATTACAAAATTGCCTGCTCCTCATCAGATTCTCCCTTGTTGTTTAGACCGATCGGTTCATTGGTTCAACCGGTTCCAAAAACCAAACCTAAAAAAGGTTCAATAACCAATTCGGTTTTAAAAACCTTGGCCACAAGCATACTCTCTAACTGGGTTCTCTTCAGGTACGTCAACCTTTAATCTTTTTTTTCTACCTTGAGTTTTTATAACTATTGCAATGGATTTGTGTGATTCCGTACATTTTCCTTTTTAACTTTTGAATTTAGATATTTAAAAAATCAAAAAAATCTATGAAAGTAGAATTTGAATTTACCTCTATATCTTTAAGTTTGAAATTTGAATTGATTTTTAATTTAAATCAAAGTTTATATAATTAAATTTTAATATATTAATGTTAATTGTGTCAAATATTAAATTTTGCCAATCATTTGATTGTTGTGTTGATTCATCATCTGATTGTTGTGTTGATTCATCATCTGATTGTTGTGTTGATTCATTATCATTGCTAACAACATCCCGAGTTTCATTAGAATAACTATTTAGCTGAACTTCATTAGTAATTCTTACGAAAACTTTTTCATCCTTCACACTGGAAAAAAATTACAAAAAATAAAAATAAAACTATTTAAAACTCAAACAAATTCAGACTTTAAAATTATAATCATATTTAATTAAATATATATTTTTAATTATATTATAAAACTGATAAGTGTGTGTATATATATACATATATGATATATGAAACATGTAGAAGCTTCGTGAAATTGTTTTAATAAAAAAAATGCATCGAAAACGAGATTAAAAGAAAACTTCTATTTTTTGTACTCCCTATAAGAAAATATGTTTGTCGGAGAATCAATGACCAAGTTTGGGAGAACCTGTCCCATAAAGTCAAGTGACCCTGTCACTCTAAAGATTCACTTTTTTTTCTTGGTAAGGATTCAATTTGTAGCTATGACAATTATTTAAAAAAAAAAGAGAGCAGATTTGGGAGAAGTTTATTTACTTATATATTTATAAAAAGATCCAAAGAAGTTGTTAAAGGGTAATACAAAAAAAAATTGCATTGAAAGCATACCTCTATCTTCCGTACTCTCTCTTGGAAAATATCTTTGCTGCAGAATGAAAGAACAATTTTGGGAGAAGTTTACTTATTTATGTATAAAAGATCCGAATAAGTTGGTAAAGAGCAGTAGAAGCCTATTAAATTTTTAATAATTGATATTTCCCTTTAATATCCGTATATTAGGTGATTTATTATGATATTTTTAATTTTTTTTGTCTATCAAAAAAGATCTTTCTCTATTTTTTTTTTATAAGAATGCTACACATACTTTATTAAATAATATAAACAGGAAGAATACATATCATGAGGCATTATGTTCTCCTGTTACAAGATGCGCTGTCAACTGGTACTTCTTCTATCCAGTACTCATTTGCTTCAGCCTGGAGGGCTCGTTTTGCAAGCTCATGGGCAACAGCATTTCCTTCACGACGAATGTGGTTGACTTGGCAATGCATGAAGGATGTCATTAGTACTCTACAGTCCAAAAGAACAGCACCGAGGCTTGAATTTGTGGAAAGTATTTCATTGTTGATTGCTGTCACTAGGCTTACGCAATCTGTTTCCAAAAAAATCTTTCTGAAAGTGAGATCATGAGCCCATTGTAGTGCCATACGTAGACTGCATGCTTTAGCTATTTCCACAGCTACTGCTCCCTGTCCCTTACACGCCATTGCTGCCAACACTTCACCTTGATGGTTTCGCGCTACGGCACCCATCCCATATGCACCATTCTGCACAAAAATTGCCCCATCCACATTTATTTTTATAAAGCCAGCCTCTGGTGGTCTCCACCTCATTTCACTTCTCCTTTGTACCATTGCAGCCCCCCTGCCTTTCGATAAGACTAATTTCCTATATTCTCCCAGGAAAGTGATACTATGTTCAATGATATGTTGGGGGGATGTCCGACGACCAATCCACAGTGTCTCATTCCTGCAATTCCATAATTTCCAGCATAAAATGCAAAGAAGCTCAAGTTGTTCCTTCTGGAAAATACAAGAAATATTGTCAAAAAAGGTAGCGAAGTCATCTACTTGAAATTCAGACACCCGAATTCCCAATGGGGAGCCCATCCATACCGCCCGTGCAATTTCACAGTACAAAAGACAGTGTAGCACGGATTCCTTTTTATTTCCACACATAGGGCAGTCTAAATCAACATTAACATGTCTATGGTGCAAGTTGTCCTTTGTGGGTAGAATATTACGGTAAGCACTCCACATTAGTAAACGTACCTTTTCTGGCACCTTCATAGACCACAGCTGCCGACCTCTAAAGTTAGAGGAAGAACTCGAAGGACTATCTCGGTTGCCTCGCATCTCCATAGCTTTATGATAGCCAGATCTCACAGCATATTTTCCATGCCGAGTAAAGTTCCAAGTCCAATTATCATCCATCCTCGTCCAGCTAAGAGGCAGAGAAAGAATTAATTGAGCTTCATGAGCACTAAACGTATGCAAGATTAAATCTTCTTTCCACTGATGGGATTCCTCTTCAATGAGATCACTAACATAACGAAGCTCACATCCAGTAGGCTTTGGTGTTTGGACATGGAACTGTGAGTTTCCCGGGAGCCACAGATCACCCCATATCTCTGTATTGAGTCCATTTCCTATAAGCTTCCGACAACCCTGTTTCAACAAATCCATAGAGGTCCAAATGCTTCTCCATGTAAGACTGCATGTGGGCTTTACTTGAGCATGTAAAAAATCCGTTCTAGGATAGTATTTGGCCTTCATAACCCTTGCTGCTAGGGAATCTGGATTAGTTAAAAGTCTCCAACCTTGCTTTCCTAACATAGCAATATTGAACTCATGCATTGCCCGGAACCCCAAGCCTCCGTCCTTCTTCGGAATAGCCATTCTTCACCATTCCAGCCAATGTATCTTGTATTCCTCCTCTCCACCCCCCCACCAGTACCTATTCATAATCCTTTCCCAGTCTGTACAAAGTCTAATGGGAAGAAGAAATAGCCCCATAATGTATGTTGGTAGGGATTGCAACACTGACTTTATTAAGATTTCCCTACCAGCTCTTGATAATGGCTGTTCCCTCCATTCACCAATACGCTTCCAGAATTTGCTTTTCAAGCTGGCAAAAGTAGCTGTTCTAGAATGACCCACAAGTGCTGGAAAGCCAAGGTATCGCCCTGGTTGTTCAGCCTCAATCATGTTCAAAATACACGAGATACTATCCCTCAATCCCTGCCGGACACTGCAGCTAAATGTGATGGAAGATTTCTGTGAGTTGATAACTTGGCCAGAGACTTCCTCATATGTTTGGAGAATAGCCTTCAAATTCTTTGCTTCAGTTTCAGTAGCTCGTAAGAAAAGAAAACTATCATCAACGAAGAAGAGATGGGAAATTTTTGGAGCTTGCCGGCAGATACGGATTCCATGAAGTTGCTTCCTGTATTCAGCCTCTTTGATCATAGCAGTGAGACCTTGAGCACATAGAATAAATAGATAAGGTGATAATGGGTCACCTTGTCGGAGGCCCCTAGTTGGCATGACTGCTCCTATCTCCATGCCATTCAGTAGTACTCCATATCTAACAGTGGATACACAGCTCATTATCTTTTGAGTCCATTCATTAGCAAAACCAAGAGCCTTCATAATACTCTCCAGGTATGTCCATTCAACTCAGTCGAATGCTTTACTCATATCTAACTTTATTGCCTGCCATCCTTTCTTTCTATTCTTCCTACTCCGCATATAGTGAAGCACTTCGTAGGCAATTAAGAAGTTATCTGTAATTAGCCTATTTGGTAAGAAGGCACTTTGCTCTTGGGAGATCACTGTCTGTAGAACTTGCTTAAAACGGTTAGCCAACACTTTCGCTAGAATTCTGTACACCACATTACATAGGCTTATTGGTCTTAAGTCAGCCATTGTCCTAGGTTCATTGCGTTTTGGAATAAGTACAATATGAGTAAAATTCAAGTCCTGTGGTAAGGCTCCTCCATGATTAAGGAACTGTAGACAGGGTCTCACAACATCCTCCTTGACAATGTTCCAAAACTGTTGAAAGAAAGCTGGGGAAAGACCATCAGGGCCTGGTGCCTTTGATGGGTGCATCTGAAACAGTGCTTGTGTAATGTCATTCTCAGTGAAATCACGAAGCAAAAACTCATTATCTTGGATAGACACATAGGGTTGCAGGCAGCAAGTAACTCAGTGTATGGCAGTAAGTTGCGATGAGGAAAATAAAGCAGAGAAGTAATCAGTAGCAATACGTTGGAGATCCTTAAAGTCATACTTCCACACCCCGTCCTCACCTTGCAATTTATTGATCGTATTGTGATCCTTGTGCCTTGATGCTCTCTTATGGAAGAAGCGAGTATTTCTATCCCCCTCTTGTAACCAGATTTCTTGAGAGCGTTGACGCCACATTAACTCCATTCTTTCAAGCCATTCCTCTGTTTCAGTAAGCAGTCTCTTCTCTTCTTCAATTGTGGATTCCGAGATTGGCTGCTGTCTTATAGACTCAATTGATCTTAAACATTGCTTCACCTGCTTCTGCACATGACCAAAGTGCATGCTGTTCCAATGTGCCAAGTCTTCTGAGCATAGGCGGATCTTATGTAACAGACTACGCCACTCACCATCACTTTCAACGGCAGACCAACTCGACTGAATGACCTCTTGGCACTTGTTATCCCGGAGCCACATCTCCTCAAATCTGAATTTTCTTCTCCTTCTATTATTTCTGGTATAATTTCCAGCAAGCGTAATCCATAGAGGGGAGTGATCAGAAGATAAAGGGGGCAACAACCTGACCTTTGCACCGGGGAAGATTGATTGCCAGTGATGAGTAACTAAGCCTCTATCCAACTTTTCCATTAAATCATTCCGACGCCAGGTAAACATTCCACCAACCATACGTAGTTCTATCAAGCAGCAACTATCAATAACTTCTTGGAAGCCCTGCAACATCCAATCAGGTTGTGGTTGACCTCCTCTTTTCTCATCTGGGTGAAGTAAATCATTAAAATCGCCACTAATTAGCCAAGGTAAAGTAGAGTGGGAGGCTAATTCACAAATTAACTCCCATGATTTCCTTCGGTTTTGCCGCTCAGGATGGCCATAATAACCTGTAAATCTCCACTTACAAGTGCCTACACCATCCACTTCCATGTCAATATGATTCTGGGAATAGGAAAGTAAAGACAATTTCACAGTAGAATGCCACAACATAGCAAGACCACCACTCCGCCCCACACGAGCAACTGTAAAACAATTCTGAAAACCAAGTCTCCGTCGAACACATTCCATTCCTTTCTTATCTAGCAGTGTCTCACTAAGGAACACTACTATAGGCTTTTTCAACCCCACCAGCTCGATGAGGCTACGAACTGCTCGAGGGTTCCCAAGCCCTCGGCAGTTCCAACAGAAAAAACTCATTGCAGCCGGCGGGCCTGCTCCGTAGCACCCGCCTATAAAACAACTATAACCCCATTGTCACCTTTGCCTCGTCCTCGTTTCTCATTGCCTATTGGATCATTGTCTGTAGTCTGAAACAAGCCATCCTTCCTTTTAACTCTACTAATGGCCTGCGAAGATTGGGCCTTCGATAGTGGCTTGTTACGAGCTTCTCGTTTCCATGCTCTCGTATGAGGAGGATTACTGCTTTGGGGGGATGTAAATAAGAAAATAGAATTTGAGTCATGGGCCTGGGCCGCATGGCTACCCAAACTAGCCTCATGTGTCACCTGGGCTTGTTTACAGCCCACATTATGTAGTTGCTCCACCTTATATAAGTCAATAGGTCCCATCGAATCACTCTCTTGCCTGTGATTGTGCCCCTCTGACACAAAAGGGGTTGATTCGGATTCATTATTTCCATGAGCGACTGCATTTTTTATTGGATGGTGGTGCCCTATTTTAATATGATTGATCTCTCGTTGCGAGATTATCTCCCTGTCTGTAGGATTCACAGGATTCTCCAGAAGATCTCTGCAACAATCTCGGTCAATTAATCCTGCAGTTACTGTCTCAATCATACGCCAATTTTGAGGACTGCTCTCATCATGACATTTCTGACTTTCTAAATTGGGCATTCCTTCCATATACTGGCTAGGCCACCTCCGCCGTGCCGCAGTCACCACTGGGTTACCGGAAGCATCACGGAGCCACCTCCCCACTTGTAACGCAGCGTCATGTTGGCCTCTTTTTGGACCTGCACGAAGATCCCTGCTGTACGGGCGCTCCATCACCCCCAAGCTCTCCAATTCTAGTCCCAGTTCGCAATCTCTTTCAACATGATCAAGCATTCCACAACAGTAGCAAAAATTTGGGAGTCGTTCATACCGGAAATCCACCCAGAAAGGCCCTTCATTCTCTGTCATCGTCATTCCTCTGCGCAGTGGCTTTCTTGAGTCAATAAAGACTCGAATACGGATATATTCCACTCCCCACCCAATGCCATCCCCCGTGTCCACATCTACTAGCCTCCCTAATGACCCTCCAATCCTCCTGCCCGTAGCAGCCGTCAAACGATCAGGTGGTAACCCATGAATTTGGATCCAAAAAGGAACCTCAAATAAGTCTTCTTTCTTCACTGGTCTACCCCCCGCTGATTCTTGTAGAACCATGACATGGTCTGCGAAACGCCAAGGGCCAACTGCTAATACCCGCTGCATGTCCACCGGATAAAAAAAATAGAAAGCAAAAAAGTTGTTTCCAAGAATCCTCATGTGCATGCCCTTAACAGGTCTCCAGATGCCTGCTAGCGTGTTCTCCATAGCTTCAAGGTTATACTTTTTTCGGGTTAGCACTGTGCCAACAAGGCACCACCGTCCGCCGCCGCCACTCCGTTGCGCCTCATCACCGTCGTCCAGATCTAAACCCACATCCTCCTCCACTGTTAAAGATAGGTGTTTCCCCAGCGCTGCTGTTAAGTCTCGTACACTCGGATCCGTCATCGCCTTAGCCTCCGTTTCGCAGAAACGTGCTATAAGATTTGTTACCTCCCACCTTGAGGAGAAAAGAGAAACACTCCCACCGTGAGGAGAAAAAAACCCTATTAGATCTTTCTCTATTTATAATTATCAACATGTTTTATTATTGATATAATTCTATATATTTAATTATATTTATCTTAATTAAATATTTATTAATAAAAAAATAAGATATTTAAAAAATTAATGACTTGCATTAAAAAATAATTTATTTATTTATTTACTTATAAAACTAAGCAAAATGCACATTAATCTAGATTTCCAAAAAAATTAGAGTTTAATTTTAAATTGTATTATTTTATTTAATTAAAATTTTATTTAAAATTTTAAAAAATTATTTTATTAAATGTTGATATTTAAATTTAAAAATTAATTAT
>BPVZ01000021.1:193737-209920 GCA_020521535.1 Rubroshorea leprosula
ATAAATTAAAAAAATTTATAAAAATTAAAAATTAAAATTTTTTAAAATTTTTACTGCTTAAATTTTTTTTAAAATTAAAATAATTTAAAAATATAAATCTTTTTAACAAAATTTGAATTTGTAAAATATAAATAATATTAAAAAATTAAAACCTTTAAAAACTAAAAGCTCTAAGATTTTTCCGAGACTAAATACCAAATCAAACACGTGGATTTCGGGAACGACGACGGCGCATGATAGCAACACAATTGTCAAATATCACGATGTGTTTTCAATTTTAGAGTAAAAGTCTGGGCCCTTCGATTTGACCCTTCCTGCTTGTGGTTTTAATGTCAACATAAGGCGGACTGGGCGACCATTATTTCATCTGAACATCGTGGTTGTTACTTAATTGGCGAGTAATAATCTTTTGAAGTAGAAAAAAAAAATTTTAGGAAATGTCAAAGGTCGCATTTATTGGTATGGAGGTATTATATTGTAAAAAATGTTTAGAATTTACTATTTTATTTTAAAATAATTTTTATTTTTTATTTTAAATTTATTTAAATTAATTGTTATTTTTTATTTTTTAAAATAAATAAATATTTTTATTTTAATATAACTTTCATATTAGTCATTTAATTTAATTTTTTAAAACAATATAGATAAATATATAAATTATCTTTAAATTTATAATTTTAAAAAATAAAAAATAATAATTATTTTAAAGTAAAAAGAATAATTTTTTAATTTAAAATAAAAAAATTAACTTTTTAAATATATTAAATTAATGTGAGATATGTCCTTAAACTTGTTGAGAAAGTAAAAGTGTGTCTAAAAATATATTACTTATCCAAACAAAAATATATATTTAAATTGTATGGTATATAAATAAAGTGAAAAAGATTAAAAATTTTTAAAAAAATTGCTTTTCAACAATTGAACCCAAATTTTTTCAAAAAAATATGATTGTTGTAAGGTTTAAAATGAATATAATACTTAGGGATTCCTTAAATCTAAATGCAAATGATACAATTTTAAATTATACTCGTATTAGAGAAATAAATTTATTATTATGCATAAAAATTAAATTATAGTAATAATACAATTAAAAATAAATATTTTTATTGATGGACATTAAAAAAATATCTTCGTTGAACGAAAATGGAAGATCAACAACGCCTCCACATGGTGATTAAGTGTAGTGGAAGTTCAAAATATATATATTTTTTATCTTGGTAAAACAATAGAAAGTAATTATTTTTTATTTTTTATTTTTTATCTCATTTTATCTATATACCATACGATTCAAATTTAAAATATTTTACTTCTAATAAAAGGAGATGATTACTGAATTATTTAAATTATTGACAAATTCAAAATAATTTTAGTTTAATGACAATTGATATAGTTATTCCCTCCATCAATTAGTACGTTAGATTTCACAAACGGTTGTGCAATTTGTATACCCGTTTGCAATTTGTATGGTATACTTTGACGTATATTAAACAACATTAGTTTAAGTTAATTTCAATGGGATGATTTCACAGTTAAGATTTTAAAATTTTAAATTAAAAATTTTATATTCGAGTTTTGGATGAAGAAGAGATTTGATAATAAAGAAGAATTATTTCCTTTTTTATATCTCATAATAAGATGTATATAAAAAAAAAAAAACAATATTAGTTTAAGTTGAGTTGATTTATATAAGTGCTAAATTAAACAGGTTTAAAGAGTGGATATATTAAGTTTAAATTGATTACGTAATTAAAAAGCTAACCCTATCATGACTTATTTAATGAATTAAGTTAGGTTTATGAGTGTTGGGTATCCTGTTACCCAGTTTAAATTCATATAATAGGTGGCAATGATTGAACTATATTATTTTCTAATAGCTTTATTTATAGGGAGATGTGAATAAGGCCTTGTAGTTAGTTATCAAGTCATATATTTTCCCCTTATTGTATTCACGACTGATAATATTTATATTAATATTAAATAAGTAAATAAATTTTAATTTAAATATCATATATAATAAAATTACTTTTGTAATTAATAGCCTCATAATTTCTAATAATCACATTAGATATAATTAATATGAAATTGAATCGCGTTAACTTTATAAAGAAAAAACTCTCATAACATTTATTTTTACATTTAAAATTTAAAATTTTACTTAAAAGGAATTGATCCTTCACCACTTAAACTAATAAGTCATTAATATATATAATAAAATCGTCAATTGTAATTATTTTAATTTTGTAAAAAAAATATATTCAAGTGAATTGTTAAATAAGTGCAAGCTTTTTAATCTAGTATAGACGTGGAATTCTACTTTAAGAAATCTTAATGAAGTGACGTGGATATCGCAGGGAGTTGTTCATCCCGCATTATATAAAGGGCACTGCTAGGGGCAATCGCCTCTTGCACTCTTTGGCCAACACTTTCACTCTTATTGGGCCACATTATTTTCGTCGGAAAGAGGTTGAAAGTTCAAACTTTAAAACAAGCTGTAAGTGTTGGCAGGAGAGTGCAAGAGGCGAGTGCCCCTAGCACTTCTCTTATATAAATACATCGTAAGGAAGAGGTAGCTTAATCATTTAAAAAGAATACTAATCTCAAGCTATGCCATGCCCATAACTATAATGTGTATTGAAAAATCATATACTAATACACCACGTGCACGATATTTTGGCACTAATAATATTGAAAAAGTCATTGATGAAGACATCAAGAGATGAATGAGTTTTTTTTTTTTTTTTTGTAACGTCAGATTAATGATTTCAAGAAGAAAAAAAAGTCTTGCAAAAATTAGGATAAACTTCAAACCATTACGTTTACAATTGAAATTAGGCACCAACACACTTCTACGGGTGACCTTACTACAGATTTCCCAATATCAAAAGTTAAAATGTTTTTTTTTTTTAAGCAAAAATTTATTCTTAACCAATTCATTTTGTGGATATTCCAACTTCCTCACTTTCCACTTTCTTACTTACTCATATATTTACATATTATATAATGATGACTAATTCTCACTTCTTCTATGTAATTATAATAGTAATAAAATTCTACCATTTAACTTCTTATTTAGTGACTTTTATTTGGTCTCCTTTAGTAACTTAGTGGATGATTAAATCCATATAACTCATAGTCTAATCAATGATTTATTCTTGTAATTCCTACAATTCTTCTGGCCTTTATATATGACTTGTAACTTATATGAAAATGATATGAAAGAAAGAAGAAGAGTAAAATTCTTTGTGACCTCTTTATCTCCTTTAGTATCTCAATTTCATACTTCTTTTTCTACTTCCACTACTAGAAAACACAATAGTGTCAAATAATATAACGATAATCAATGTCCAATTGTTTGCATTTACTCCATACATGTATTTGACACTACAATAAAGTGTCAAATATTTTTCTATAAAATAAAAAAAATTTAGTTTTTGCTTTGATAATATTATAATAATATATAAAATTCATAAAAGCAATAATAATGGAGTAATATATATATAAAAAATAAAATTATATACATAACTACAAAGTCATAGTTTTGTTATACAATAATTGAATTAAATTTTACTAATTTTCTAACAAATTAAAAAAACCAAATAATATATATACAAATAATCATTATCCATCATGTATACTCATAAACTAAAAAATTGTTTACATACACATAATAACAAAAATAATTTATTTTTCTTTTCTTGAGAAAAGCCAAGGAAAGAAAATTTTATTCAATGAGTATAAGGGTACTCAAATCCATAAACATCTCAGGTTTAGTTAGTATGACCACCGCCAACTAATCATAATGTTGATTTACAACATTATGTTATCAAGCACCTACTTGGATTTTGGCACCAATCAAAGGTGGAGTAAGGCCAACCATCAACATTTTTGCAGATCCAAGAATAAGAGTGGCTTTGAATCATCCTGAACACATCATCTTCAGTCATCCTATTATTAGTGAAAATTGCAACATTTCTTATGTACCATATTGACCAACTGTTGCATACTAGAAAATTGGTCATCCCTTATTGTTTTGAGCTGCCTATTTGTGCTAAGTAAATGCTTTCCTGCAATTGTTGTGGAGAGCATATTGAATACCCCACCATTCAAAGCATTTTGCCCATATTTTAAAAGAAAAATCACACTAAAGCACAAGGTGGTTTGCATCTTTAATCATATTTCCTCAAAAGGCACATCTTGCAACAGTAGCATCAGTAATGATGTTCCTCCTAAGTAGATTCTTTTTGCTTGGAATGCGATCTTGAAGCAAAAGTCACACAAAAGTGCAGACTTTACTTGGCACCAGAGAGTTTCAACATTACTTAAGTATCCACAAAGCTTCATCAGCAACCTCAAATGTTAGTAGTTTGTAAGTAGACTTGAGAGAGTAGTGTCCATCCTTTTTGTGAATCCAACACCACCTCTCCTTCTTTCCCAACACTAGCTAGAGGTGTTTAGTAAGTGCTGTAAAATTTCTAGCTGGCTTTCTTCTCACATGTGTAATTACCTCCTCCATCTTAGGTCCTAGCTCTAGGAGTTTTCATTCCAATAGGCCATCTGTTGGATTGAGCTCCATTTATCTATAAACAAAGATAAAAGTCTTGGGAACAAGTCTTTTAAGCTATCGTCACTAGCCCATTTGTTAAGCCCAAAAGAAGCATTTTTACCATCACCTAGGTTAATTTTAAATCCAGTGGTTAACTAGTCCACCTTCTCATCAAACACCCAATTTAAACTATTAATATCTCTCCACCATCTTGACCCTTTCTCACCCCCATCCCTTAGCCAACTACTCCAATTGCCCCCCTCTTTATTGTATTTTGTAATCAAGACTTTCTTCCATAGCCCTACACTCTCATCTAAGAGTCTACTCCACCATTTCCTTAGTAAAGCCAAATTAAAACTTCTAAGGTCCTTTATTCCTAACCCCCCATCTTCTTTATCTTTGCAGATTTTTTTCCACCTAACCTAAGCTACCTCTTTTGTCAACTCACAACCACCCCATAAAAAAGCTCGCCTAATTGAGTCTATCTTTTTAATCACACCTGCAAGAGTCAAGAAAATAGACATAAGGAACATAGGAAGACTAGTAAGCACTGAGTTGTTACAAATGATCCTACCACCCAAAGATAAAAATATGTTTTTCCAGCCAACTAGTTTCTTCTCAAATTTCTCTACTAGTGTTGACCATGTGCTCTTCTTCCTCAGATTAGCATCCACTAGCATGCCCAAATATTTCACAGGGAGTTTTCCAAGTTTACAAATAAGGAAATATGCAAGTCGCTTTATTTCCTCTTTATCCACATTTAAGCCAATCAAGGTGCTTTTATTGCAATTAATCTTAAGTCTTAAGACCAATTCAAAGGTCCTTATTATGCACTTGGCAGCCTTGATATTCTGCTCGTTTGCTTCTCCAAATAAGATGGTGTCATTAGTAAATTGCAAATGCATAATTGTTAAGTTGCTAAACCCCACTGACACTCCTTTAAACAGGTTTTTTGAAGAGTTGATATGATGTTAATATTTAAACCTTCAGCAACTACAAGAAAAAGGAAGGGGGAGAAGGGGTCTCCTTACCAAAGACCTTTATTGACTTTAAATTCCTTTGTTGCACTCCTATTTATCAAAATTGACACCGTACTAGAGTTAAGGCATTCTTTGATCCAATTCTCCATACAGTGTCGTACACAATTTGAAGCATCATTTAATCCAAATAGTCCCAAGAGACTTTATCAAAGGCTTTCTCAAAATCGGCTTTAAGAATGAAGCATCTTTTTTTCTTTTGTTTGATTTCATCAATAATCTCATTTGCCACAATGACACTATCAACTAACAGCCTACCAGGAATGAATGCCGACTAGTTCTCCCCAGTTAAACCCTAAATCACCTTGCTTAGCCTATTGGCTAATAATTTTGCTAATAGGTTGTACATGCACCTAATTAAGGAGATTGGCCTGTAATCTTTAAGTTTTGTAGGATTTTCCTTTTTTGGGAAGAGGACAATGAAGGAGGCATTTTAGCCCCTAACCAACTTCTTGTTCCTCTAGAAATCATACATAAAATCGTAGATTTCCTTCCTCACATCTTCTCACAGCCTTTAGAAAGCCAAAAGTAAAGCCATCTATTCTAGAAGCCTTGGAATTGTCACAAGCACATATTGCTTTTTTGATTTCATCCTCCGTAAATTGTGAAGTAAGTAAGACATTCTACTTAGTTGTTAATTTGCAAAATTCAATGCCATTAAGCTAAGGCCTTATCCACTCTTCCTCTTTGAATAGAGCTTCAAAGTGCTTTGTCACCCTTTGCTTTAACTCCTCAACATCATGAAGCAGAATTCCATTGATTTTCAAGCAATTAATTTCATTGCGATGCCATTTCCCTTTGATGCACTGGTGAAAGAAAATTGTATTTGCATGACTAAACTTAACCCATTGAATTTTAAATTTCTACTTTAGCCTGCTCTTTTATCTTACAAGATCTTCCAATTCCATTGTGCTTTGTCTCTTCAGCTCTAATTCTTCACTAGAAAGTGTGATGACTTCCCCTTTATTCTCAAGATTAGCAATTCTCTCTTTACAGTTTACAATTTGCTTTTCTAAATCACCATAGTTCTCCTTACTCTAGTATTTCAAGGATAAATTGGTTTCCTTTAGTTTTTACTTTTAAATGTAGCCACCCCACCCCTAAACATCTTTGGTCTTTCACAATTCTCCAACCTTAAGCTTGAACTCAATGTGAAGTTGCCAAGTATTGAAAAAATGGAAAGGTTTAGGGCCCCAAAATTTTCCCTCATTTTTTAGAAGAATAAGGTAGTGGTCTGAGATGTTCCTTTTTAAGTCCCATTGCTTCATGTCCTCTCATTTAAGTTGCTAATCATCTGAGAGCAAGAATCTATCAATTCTACTCATGGTAATACCGTTTGGATGACAGCAAGTATACTTCCTCCCAATTAATGGAAGGTCAATCAATCTGAAGGCCTTAAGAAACTCCTCAAAGCCTACCATTTCAACTAGAATATTTTTGCAACCTTTCCTCTCTTTGCAATCTAGTGACATTAAAGTCACCTTCAATGCACCAATTACCTTTACTGTTACAAATCAAACAAACCAGCTCTTCTTATAACTTTTTCTTTCCACAATTATCACAAGGAGAGTAGCCATTAACAATATAGCATGGAACATTATTAGTTCCCCAAAAACCAAAAACACCCAAGAAACCAGCACCCTAAAAAGAATGCTCTAACTTTGAAACAGTCCTTGCTCCAATTATTGATCAAACCCCTTAATTTGCCAATTGAATCCTAAGCCACCGAATCAAAATTATCTACTCCCTTTAAGTCTTTATAGATACTATTGTAAATTTTTTCCATTTTTGTTTCTTGTAACATAAAAATTTTCACTTTTTCCTTCCCCAGTAGCTTTCTAATTTCTCTTCTTTTCCACCAGCCTCTTATGCCCCTTTCATTATAAGACACTAAAATCATTGAGACTTACCTTCCCCTTTAGCATTATTCTTCTGATTCCTGGTACGATCCTCAACATGCAGGTGACAATCATGCATCTTAAGCTATTTCAATCTTCTCAAAACCTCTTCTTCTTTTCTTGTCGCCACTACATCGATCAATTTGGCAAAATCCCATATTTCCCTAGCCCCAAATGCTTTCATCTTCCTCAAAATGTAGTTGTTATAATTGTTTATACTACTGTCAGTTAGAGACTCATCTATATCCATTGCTGGGTTGGGCATGAAATTTGGAGTTAAGGGATTCGTTGTAGCATCCTTTTTGAGTCTACCTCTTCTGCTTCTTCTTGAAACAGTTAAGATTATTTTCGATGCCTTGTAAACCATTACACATGATTTGGGTTTCCTGCATCTCTTTTTTGATTTCTTTCCTCTTGTTCCACACATCCATTCTTGCATAGTGCCAAAATTGCTATCCATTCCTTATAGAAAAGAGTGACGATCTTGATCGAAGTGATCCTTAACTTTTCCACAACCTATATTCAAGTTTTTGCTTTCATTATAATTGAGATCAAGATGCTTGACAATGGGCTTAAGGGTTACCCACTCTACATCTTAGTCTAACCTCCTAGTGTTTGCCTCCAACCTAAACTTCAGGCCCAAGCCAACATCCCTCATTTTCATAGGTACACTATTGCACCATATAGTTACCATCATCTCATGTTGTCCATCTTTATTCCTAGTCCTTCTAATTAAATTCTTTGACACATTATGCTATCCAAATGGTTGTAAAGACTCAGGGACATCATTAAAGCTTCTTTTGGGGGTGATGTTCACTATGTTCGAAGAAAATGCTTGATCTTCCCACGCAAACATTCCAAAATTTCTACAATTGGAGTGTTGAGGAAGTGACCCTTCTTCTCCCATATTCTGTCAAGTAGCCACTTCATTACACTCCTCATCCACTAATGCCACATCATTATCTTTCTCTTTCTCGCCCCCAAATGCCATGTCATCATCTTCCTTACCTCCAAATGCAACAAGGGTAGAGAAATGCCTATATTCTTTTTGCATTGGTGTATCACTAAAGGAATTGAGTGACCAACTCTCATTCTCATCACCATTATCATGGGAGTTCCCAAATTTAACATTAGATTTTATTGAAAAAAGATTATTCATGGTTTCCTTGTCAACATATTTGATGTTGTAAATCTCCCCATTAATCTTCACAATAACCACCTTGCAAATTACCTCTAAACATGGGGTAGAAATTAAGAAATGAGCTACATTGAATCTCCTTTTGTTGCTAGTGCTATCATCTAGACTGATGAGCTTCCCCAAAAACATGTTGAGATCTTCAAAGAACTTCAAGCCCTAAGCATGTAAGGAACTCTTTGACAAATAATCCATGTGAATCTTTTAGTAGCTCCCATTCTTGGAGACTAAGGCCTCACATCATCGAACCAGGAAGCAAACCTATCACCTACATTTTCAACCAAGTATTGCAAGTCTTCCATATCTTGGCATTGCACTAAAACAAGTTTTCTCTCTGCTGGTTTCAAGGAAGCAAAAAATATGTTTCCATACATAACTTTTCTTAGAGCGTTGGGATAATTTCAATGGCTCTTGCTATACCAACATAACAACCTTGAACCCATGTATGCTCCTGTTCATCTATATTGAAAGTCCACCCCTTCTAACCATTACTTTGATTCATTGCAACCTACACTTTTTCCTTCGAGTTTCTTAAGTTTGGGCGCCCATTATCAATATCTATATTATTCACCTGTGGTCTTGTGCTTTGTCCTCTTAATATCTTAGCAAAAGAGACTTTCAATTGATCCACTAATCCTTTGAAGGTTGTACCCTTCTTAGCTCCTTGGATTCTAACTGTATTTGCTTTTGATTGGCAATCAAAATGTGGTTAATTCACATGTAACTTTAAACCCCCAATCTTGATTTGATCCAACTCTTTCTCAAGTGCCTTTACATTCTTTATGTCTTGGAATCTCACAAATCCAAATCTCCTACCATATTTGTCCTTTCTGTTAAGAACATAAACTTCCAAAAGTCTGCCAAATCTACAAAAAATTATCCACGTTTGGTCATGCATCCAATCCTTAGAAAAGTTTGTTAAGAAGAAAGGCTCTGCTTGGTTGTATGTAGCTCTATCAATTCTCCAATTTTGCTAACATTAATGACCTCTATCATGGTGGCTAGATCGTTCTCAACTCCACGTTGTTCATCTTCCTTGTGCCCTGGGATCTCTCTTTCTCTACCTCTCATCTTTCTCTCTCTAAAGTCTTTTGGTTTACAACAAAATAGTCAATAATTCACAAATATTTAAAAAAATTTAAAATTAACCACATTAATACACAATATTAATAAATAAATAAATAAAAACACAATTAATAATGAAAAATGAAATTCATTAAATAAATACCTCATTTATAACCAAAAAATAAATTAAAACCTCACATTTTAAATAAATTTTCTTGAAAAGTTAAAAAACACAAAAGTTCATCAATTATATATGTTGTGAGTAATGAATGAAAAACATGAAAAAAAAACTATTATTCATTTAAGTAGAATATTACCTTCAATTCACATATTATCTTTATAATCATATGTAGGAAATAATCAAAATCAATTACCATAATCTTATTAAAGAGAGAGCAATTTAAATTTAAGAAAATTAAGCCAAAAACTAAAAAAAAATATAATAAAGAAGTGAGAAAGAAGAAGAATAAGAAACACAAAAAAGGAGAAAGGACAAGAAAAGGAAATGAGAAGATGAAAAGAGAAAGGGAAAAGAGTGCAAAAACACGACACCACATTGTAGTGTCAAATAAATTATGAAAAATCTATACACTAGAAAATAAGGTGCCAATGTAAATTGAAACTTAATTTTTGTGATATGATGTCGAATAAGTTTTGTCTAATTTTTTAAAAAACTATATTAAAAATTCTACAAATTTTTATATAAAATTTTGGTACCTTAAAATTGAAATTTAATCCTATCCATAAACCATTATACTTGCCCTAGCTAGACATCAAGCTTCATATAATTTAACCCTAAATCATACTATAACCTAACCAATAATATTATAACATAATATATTACATTGAAACATGTATACCATAAAATTTCATATCCAACTTTAAACCCTAAAATTTTATCCAACCATAATCAAACCCTTTAAAACCTAACTTAAACCTTAAGTCTAAGCATCATACTAGCCCTAAACACTAAGCTTAATATAGCACCCAATATAGCTTATAACCTAAATGTAATAAACACTAACAATACTATGTCGTGTTAAATAATAATAGTTATGCAATGTCAAACATCCACTAATAAACTTACCTTTCAAACCCTAGATGATTATGTCCTAAACCATGTCCTCATACCTTAAACCCAACTTAACCCTAGCCTTAAGCATCATATAAGCCCTAAACACTAAAGTCGTTTATGCCATAAGCAAAATATACACCAACATTATAGCGGTGTCAAATATCCATCCGTAGCTTTATCCTTCAAACCTTAGACTTTTATGGCCTAAACTATATCCCTTATTCCAAACACCTAAATTAATCCTAACAATAATAATCCAACTTATTATTGATATTGTCTACTTTTGCCCATTAGATTTCACGATTTCAAAACATGTCAATAGATTTTTTTTTTTTTTTGAGTGGCAATCAATTATTTTATTAGTGAGTACAAGGGGTACTCAAACCCATTGACACCCATTGCATGTAATATGAAGCTTTTAGCATATTAACAAATTATGCTTTAGCAAAAGGTTGCAATTATCCTTTATGTCCTCCAAAATCCTTCTTGATCAACCTAGACCTCATGCATAATGCCAACTTCTATATCCAATCTAAGAAAGAAATGCCTCCACACTCCCTAACTGCCTACAACCATTGGTAGGAATGAGCTTAAACTAAATAAAATAGCTTGCCATTTTTCAAATGAGTACTTCTGATAAAGGTGTCATTTTTTCCAAGCTATAAAGTCCATGTGACTACAAACCATATTGTTTCCCAACTGCCACACCTTTGTCTTACAGACCTACATAAGTCACCATGTTGTTTGAGAGTGTCATGCTTGACTTATATTACCCAACATCTATCCCATGCTTTGTTGATGTGGGATTTGCTTGAGAGTGTCACATGCACCTTCTTTCACCACCATTCAAGAGGTCATGCAAGGTCACTCTAATATCATATATAATGACCCAGCCCATTATTGATATTATTCACTTTTTGACCTATTGGGTCTCATGGTTTACAATTCATCAATAAAAATTAATGAGTGTTAACTTTTATATACACAGCATATCTCCTATCTTTATCCACATGGGATTTGCTTGAAAATATGGACATATGAGAGCAATTATGTGTTGTGACAATTTGTGGATCCCGCCCAAATTATTTGGTGTCCAGATTTCAATTTTTGTGGGAAATTAAATTGAATTGTTTGGCAAATTATGGTAAACTATCTAATTGTGTTTTCATTTTGACTATAAGTTATTGGAGTAATACTATTTATTCACAGCGACTAGTAGATAGAAAAAAAACTATAAGGATTGATCAGTACACACTTTACTTCAATATATTGCATAATATACTTATTAAAAAATTATGATTTTTTAATGGTTTAAGTACCATTTTGGTCCCTCAACTTTTCACTTTGTTACCAAAATTGTCCCTCACCTATAAAAAGTACCAAAATTATCCTTGAACTTTCATTTTTGGTACCAAAACAGTCCTTCCATCAATTAAATGACAGGTGTCACGTTAATTTGCCAGCAAATCAATTCCTTTTTTTTTTTTTGTAACTAATGACATGGAAAAAAAAACATAGTTAGCCTATGAGTTGGCATTTTTATTTAATTTAAAAATAATAATATTTTCTTTTTTATCCACATCATCTCTTCTTCCTCTTTCACTTTCTCTCTCCTTTGCCTTTCCTTTTCCCTTACCTTTGCGAACCCAGATCTAGGATTTGGGTTTCTCTCTCAAACTTCATCTTCTTCCTCCTTTCCTCCTCCTTGCTCATCCTTCTTCTTTCTTCTTCTTTCTCTCTCTCTTCTCCCTCCCTTTTTTGAGTTCTCTGTTTAGGGATATTGCCTTTCCTTTTCCCTTACCTTTGTGAACCCAGATTTGGGATTTGGGTTTCTCTCTCAAACTTCATCTTCTTCCTTCTTTCCTCTTCCCTGCTCATCCTTCTTCTTTCTTCTTCTTATTCTTTCTCTATCTCTCTCTTCTCCTTTCCTCTCTCAAACCTAGATCTGGGTTTTTCTTAGTCATGTCATGTGTTTATTTTCTACACAAAATGATAATCCAAATGAAAGAAACAGTTTCCCATATAAAATCCACTGTGACGGAGAACCAACATTTCTATAACCCAAGTTTATAGCAGCAAATGCAAAGGCAGTCACCTCTACCACCCTAAGCTAACAATACCTTGACCGATCTGCTTTTCTCCAAGATATAATTAAAACGCAACCAAATTAACAACAAAATAAACATGTTATAATTCAATTAAATAATTGAGCAACTCAATCATTAGCTGAAATTTAGGTAGAACACAAAGCAGCATAGAACATTCAAGTGAATCAAACCCCAAGATTACGAGTAGGAGAATAAGAATTGTACCATAAGAATAACGAATCAATTCTCAGAACTATAAAATTTGTTGTGTAACAAAGACAGCAATCTCAAAAATTGTAAATCTTCAACTAGCACTGAAGAATTGTGGGGGATGGGTGGAAATGCAAAAAACCCTAGATTGGGAGTTAGATTGGGGGAAATCAACAAGATGGGTCCACGATTAAGGGTAATTGGAAACCTAACCGTCAAGATTTCATCGGAATCAAAGACTTGTAAATATCAAAGATTCATGCCAAACAAATGAAGAGCAGTGACAAAGCCGATGAAGCAGAGACTCATGACAAGGACAATGGTGGGTGAGATCTTCAAGCCGAGGGCATCGTCAATATAAAAGCACAACATGTTACTACCGAAGTCGGAGCTAACAGAGCTAGATCCCGACGTGGCTGAGCCTACAGTGAGCTTGTGACAACGCATACCAGCCGTTGCTGCCGCAGAGCCGCGTGGGGGCTATGACACCAGGCCTTGAGGTGGATGAGGAAGAGGCTTGGGATTGTGAAGAACCTCTTACCATTGTTTGCTACAAAAAGAGAACTCAAAAAAGGAAGGGAGAAGAGAGAGAGAAAGAAGAAGAAAGAAGAAGAAAGAAGAAGGATGAGAAAGGAGGAGGAAAGGAGGAAGAAGATGAAGTTTGAGAGAGAAACCCAAATCCCAGATCTGGGTTTGCAAAGGTAAGGGAAAAGGAAAGGCAAAGGAGAGAGAAAGTGAAAGAAGAAGAAGGGATGATGTGGATAAAAAAGAAACTATTATTATTTTTAAATTAAATAAAAATGTCAACTCATAGGCCACGTCATTAGTTACGAAAAAAAAGGAATTGATTTGCTGGCAAGTTAATGTGACACTTGTCATTTAACTGATGAAAGGACTGTTTTGGTACCAAAAATGAAAGTTCAAGGATAATTTTGGTACTTTTTAAAAGTGAGGGATAATTTTGGTACCAAAGTGAAAAGTTGAGGGACCAAAATGGTACTTAAACCTTTTTTAATTTGATATTAAAAGTAGATAAACTTAAAGATACAACCATGCATACATGACGTAGAAACTAATTGAATCGATTGTATTTATATTATATTTTTATGATATTTTAATAGCTAAACTAGAACAAGTGTTAAAAAATATGTTGAATTGAGTGTATATCAATTATTTTTTAAATTTATAATCATAGTGATTGATCTTTTTTTACTAAAACAGTCTTTTCGTTTTATAGAAAAAGTCCTTTTGTAAGTAAGAAAACTTTATTAATTACATTTTCCATTCAATATCAGTAATATTAATTTAATTTTTTGATTTAAAAAAATGTAAGTAAAAATCTAACATAATACTATATAAATGAAAATTGAAAATTTTTTTATTGAGTATCGTATGTAAAACTTTTGGACAATAATTGGTATATTTCCAATTTAACACAGTGCACAACATATTTATTAAAAAATTATTATTTTGTCTAAAATTAGAGATAGATAAATATATAGATATAGCTATATATATAAGATATAAGAATCAATTGAATCAACTACACTTATATTATATTTTAATAACTAAACCTAATGAGTGTCAAAAAGTGTGTCAAAATGGAGGGCACACCAATCATTTTTCAAAACTTTTGAACAAGAACTACTTATAGAAAAAAAAATTTCAATCATATTCATTCGCTATATTAAATTTTCAGCTAAAATTTTTGTTTAAGTCAAAAAGTCAAATTAAATTTTATTTTGAAAGGTAAAAGAATTTATTATTTAAGTACAAAGGGTATTAAGCCTATATATAATTAAAAATCAAAAAATTAAATTAAAACTCATATTGTTAAACAGATGGAGTAGAAGAATAATGTTAAATGGTCTTATAAAGAGATTAAATTTTTTTGGGATTAATCATTTAAGATTTACTAAACTTTAAACTTAATTTATAAGATAATAACTATTTATCAATAAATTCAACATTTAAAGTTCATAAAACATGATGTTAATTACATGTTCCTTTAATGTATCGTTTGTATATATTCTTTTGCATGTCATCAAGTGACAAATAAACGTAAAACTGGACTTGAATGTATTTCTGGCTGGCATGCTTTTGTCTTCTCAAGTAGTGTTGAATAATATTTTGTTGGAACAATATTATTCTTTCGCGCCGTGAAGCACGGTTAATTACTTCTTATTCTTTCATGCTATATTGTTTTCCGACAACTTTAATCTTAATTTACTAAAGAAAAAGAGGGTCACTACTGGATCAGATAAAAGACAACATTTAGGCATTTTACTTTAGTTTCCTACATTAGACTTTATCCTTACCTTTGTTGAGGGATGAATTTGTATGGTTGCAAAACCAATGGCATGTGTGGATCCACATCAGCAAGGGCCCACAATCCTCATTTCCCACATCAGACGTGTAGTTCATATTTTCTACTAATTACTGCAATGGAATTAGCATCGCCAGAAACAACGCTCATGCACTTCGTTGGAGACATCGCAGAATGTAATCTACTGCAGCATCTATTTTCACATACATGGCCAGACATGGCTAAATCTATTTTGGCGACATGGCTGGGCATTTCTTGATGGTCATATCCTCTGCAGTGATGTTCACTACTGTATCATGTGGCTCCCAACAATGGATAAAAAGCCTACTTTACTACATGGTTCCTATTAATGGACAACGGGGTAATCCTATTACACTCACACGGCTTCCGGCGATGGACAAAGGGCCAGATTTGCTATCTCATTTAGCATCCAGCAATGGAAGAAAGGTTACACATTTCTACATATCTTCATTTCACCAGCTCCCGGCAACGAGCAAAGGGTCAGATCTCTACATATTTTATCTCATTGGCTCTTGAAAATGGACAAATAGTCAACGCAACTCGATACAATTAGCGTGAGGCCAATAACAGTTGCAACCCTGCGATCAGACAAAATGGCTACCCTTCAACGATAAAAATCCATCAAGTAGCATGTCACGCCCCAGAACCCAAATCCGGGGACGTGGCAGACGCCGTGCACTTGTGAGGGAGGTCTCACAAATGCACAAGGCTCGGAACTTACTAAGT
>BPVZ01000021.1:234415-249654 GCA_020521535.1 Rubroshorea leprosula
GGTTAGCCATCGTGTAAATGGAATATGGATTTTAGATATAAATGATGATCTTGTAAGCGAGATTTTAATTGGAGATCGTATAAATTCATTTAATGGATTGTCAGATGTGAATTTGAATAAGTTTCGAGCGTTGTGCATTTGTGGGACCCGTCTCACGAGTGCACGGCGTCTGTCGCGTCTCGGATTTGGGTTCTGGGGTGTGACATAAATAATATAATTATAATTTATTAATTAATCAATTAATCACCATAATAATAATTTTATAATCAATTAATTTATTTAATTAATTATAATTTACTTATCAATTAAAGAATATAATTATAATTTACTAATCAATCAATTAATCAATATAATCATAATTATTTATCAATCAATTAAAGAATATAATCATAATTTACTAATCAATTAATTAATCATCATAATCATAATTATTTATCAATCAATTAAAGAATATAATCACAATTTACTAATCAATTAATTAATCACTATAATCATAATTTATCAATCATCAATTAAAAATATAATCATAATTGACTAATCAATAAATTAATCACTATAATTATAATTTATCAATTAATTATGTACTATAACCATTATTCCCAAAATGGTCAACTAATCAATTAATCACAATTTACCAATTAATAACTAAAATTCTTAATTCTTTCTAAACTAAATTTTAAAAAGAAATAAAGGAAAAAAAATTACACAACATACTTGTAATGTGGAGACTTGTGATTAAGAGAAATCAACGAAAAATTAATGATTAGAAAGTGATGGATAAATAACAACTAAATCAGTTAATAAATTAAGAAAGGTAAAAGTTAAACTAATGAAAATGAAAATTATAACATAAGAAAATATTCATTTATGCACATTAAAATTTTTATATTAAATATAAATTATATCATAAAAATTCAAAAAAATAAAATTTAACTAACCTCTCCACACAAATTAAACAAGTAGAAAACAAATTCGGACACAGAGAGGTTGAAGACAATTATGGTAGCAATTGAGTGTATTTGAGAGAGAATTACTGCCCTTTTTTTTTTTTTTTAAGGATGAGGAAAAGGAAACAAAAAAAAAAATTTTAAAAAAAGATCCAATCAAATTATACCTTTCTCAACTCAAAAGCCTAAAAAAAAAGGATAATGATGTGTGCTCACTCGGATCCAACACCCGGGTGTGCACACACCATATAAAAAAAAAAAAAAAACCATCACCCGGTCCAACTTTTTTTTTTATGTGGGGGGTGCACACTCGGGTGTGAGATCCGCGTGTGCACCAATCAGTGTCCAAAAAAAAAAACACTCAATATTGGCCAGATCAAGCAATACTAGTTTTTGGTGTTCGATTGCAGGCAAAAGAAAGGAGAAACTAAGAGGAGATAGTTTGAGGAGGAAGGAGAAGAGGTTATGGGAGAAATGCAATATCTTCACACATTTTGGTTAGTATTTATGATTGAATTGCAATGGGAAAATGTCGGACCCACATGATATTCCATCAAATTAGATTCCCTACATTTTTTTGGTCAAGCACACTAACCGAAAATTATTGGAAAAGCTGACCTGCAAAAAATAGAAATTTTTAGTCCATTATTTAGATCATTTTTCCTGATTGAAATATAGCCATATCTCTGAATTAGCATCAACTCTGGTCAAATTAGTTACTCCATCATATTTGAATCAAACTTCTTATCCCTGAATTAGCATCAACTCTGGTCAAATTAGTCACTCCATCATATTTTAGTCAAACTTCTTGACTGAAATGGTGATGAAAAGCTTACCAACAATTGAAGAACACTGTGCACTACCCTATTTTGGTCAAATTGAAAGACCGAAATAGAATGAAGAACAAAATCGTGACTTGCCTCATGTTATATTGGCTCAATTGTTTAGTTCAGACATAAAATTGACCGAATTGTAAATATTTTATGTTTTTCATTAATATTTAATATTAAATATACTACAGATTTTTTTAAGGATTTTATTATAAGCCTTGCCTCTGCACTCGGTCAAACTCCCTAACCGAGTTAGTTTTGGTGCCATTTTGCACGCAATTAATTCAAGGTTAAACCCCTATTTGGGTCCTTGAACTATTGTACGGACCCCCGATTTGGTTCTTGAACTAAAGAAATCCCTAATTTGGTCCTTGAACTATTGTACGGACCCCTGAGTTGGTCCCTAAACTATTGTACGGACTCCCAAGTTAGTCCCTAAACTATTATACGGATGCCCAATTTGGTCCTTATTGTTTACCAATTTAACCCCAACTTGGTCCTTCTGTTAAATAATAGCTCAAGGACTAAATTGGGGTAAAATTGTAAACAGTAAGGACCAAATTGGGGGTCCATACAATAGTTTAAGGACCAACTTAGGCCAAATTATAAACAATGGGGACCAAATCGAGGGTCCGTACAATAGTTTAAGGACTAAATCAGGGATTTCTTTAGTTCAGGGACCAAATCGGGGGTTCGTACAATAGTTCAGGGACCAAAATGGGGATTTAACCTTAATTCAATCAAATTGCTTGACCGAACTAAAATTTAACCAAATTATGTTGTTTTTTTGTTTTTTTTTTTTAATTGTCAAACCCTAAATTCAATAAATTTTAGTGGTTGAAATACCTGTTTTTTCAGTTAAGAAAATTGCTTGACCAAAATGGTCAGTATTCTAATAGTGAGAGAATAATATAGGTAACCATATGCATTAACCTAAGTTTTTATTTAAAAAGAAGTTAAAATAAAAGAGTTATTTTGAATCAGAAGGAGTAATTGATAACTATTAATTGATATACATTCCTAACATTAATTCAAACATCCTTATCAATTCGACTAATATAGGAAATAACTATTTATTTTTTCATAAGAGCGAAGCTAAATAGATAATATGAATAATTTAGTTTGTGGATGTGTTTGACTTTCCTCATTTTTTACCTCTTTAAATTTTTATGCATTTACATACTCAAATGATGGTGATTTTTTTTTTGATCGAAAAAAGAGAAATATATTAAGTAATAAGAAATAATTTCCATCTCATGGCATTATAGCTAACAGCAAAATAGTCTAAAGACAAAATTAGAAGCATGACCTATAGTACTAGTAACAAATTTAAACTATGCCCATAACGGATGTAAACAATAAAGCAAAAAGAGCCATATGCAACTAGAGATTGAAATTATAATCGTTGTATAGGCTAAATAAGGCTACTAATATAGAAAGGGGAGTCATTATGAGCATTAAGAACTACTGGACATCCTCATTTATTTAACCAGCTTCTTGGGGAGAGCAAGGGATTTCGGCAACAAACAGTCCCCAACTCGCAAGTTGCCGCCTTACTTGCTCTTAAAGAAGAACATACAAGAGAGGTATGGGCCTTCTCTAGACAAGTACAAGGCCCCTCAATCGCCTCCATATACTCACAATTAGGTTCCCATCTTTGCCAATCCCTTTCAAACCCATGTTGTCGAAACCCATTAAGGGAACTAGAGCCTCTTTACCAACTTGAATATTAAGCTTCCCACACAAACCATAGCCAGCCTTACCAACAACATCCTTTTCCTTTTGCAATCAATAGCTAATTGGGAACTAGTGTGAACTAGTTTCACCAAATTTGACCCCTGCCAAGATCCCATCCGAGGAGATGCACCAAAAAGAGGTTCTTGCTCGTTAAATAGGAGAAACCCACTTCATCGGCAAGATCAATTCCAATTGTAGCCTTTGAAAATCAACCGATATAAACTCTAGAAAACCCAAATATGCCACTGCCTTGTGGTTCCTTGGGTTGGAGTTTCCAAAGCAAGACATTGACAAGATGAAGAAGGAGATCAAGAGGAGGAAGAGAGGAGTAAGAAGAAAGGAGAAGTGAAGGAACTCCCTTGCTGAAGAGAAACCGTAGGGAGGAAAATCTATTGCCACTGCTCTCAACCCAAGGAGCAGTGCACGGAAGAGCACAGAATTCAAATGATGGTGATTTTAACTCTATATTCTCATGCATGTAATGGTGATTAACACCTTATATAATTTCACGCATTTCATATTGCGGTAACACTCTTTTTTTTCTAGCATTTATATAATATTTTATTCATATTTAGTATAATAATTAAATCTTGTATCGTAACTCTCTTATATTTCTTGTAAGTCTCCTACCACTCTACTCCCTATTTATATAGGGTTTCTTAGTATTTGGAGGGAATAGGGGAAGAAATGAGAAGAATAAAAAATCTTTAATAGTCCGTTTGTCTGATTTTCTCTCTAATATTCCTTCTTCCTTTCTAATTGTTTATTTCTTTATTTCCAACAACTGCGCACCATTGTTGTATTAATAATTATAATATTTAAACCATTTTAATATAAAATTATTTCTTTAGCTCATCAATGAGGTGGCAGTAGGCCACTTGAACACTGTCGCTCCCTCAGCTAGCAGATAATGATAAAATTTTGAAAATTTGATAAACATAAAATTAAAGTCGCCACGTTCAGTTCTTTTCATTTTCTTTTCTTTTCCTTTTTTTTTCAAAACATTAACTTTAATTAAAATTTTAAGAAAGTATAAAAAATAATTGACAATTTGTCTTTTTAGATATTTTTATTTTAAAATAATTGTTATTTTTCAATTTTTAACTTAAAAATTTAGAAATATTTTATATTTCTTTTTTAAAAAACAAAGATATAAACAAATTTTTTTATAATAAGATGATTAATTTAAATAAATAAGGATAAAGTCAAATTAGAAAAAAAATATTTTATTTATCTTAAAAAATAAAAATAACAACTATTTTGAAAATAACTTGAAGTATAGAAACAACAGTGATTTTATAACAAGTGAAGTAATCTTTACATACTTTTTTGATTTTATTTTTAAATTAAGAATTTATGGACATATTTTAGTTTTACTTATTTTATTTTTCAAAAATAAATAAAAATAAAAATTATTTTAATCAAAAAGTGAATAATTAAAGTTAAGAGATAATTATAAAGTTAACATAAAAAACTACTTAATACCCTTAATATAAGAAAAAATAAACTATTTATTTTTTGATAAATTTTAAATAAAAAACATTTATTATTCTAAGATGGGAGAGTAATTCTTAATTACTTTTTTTTATCAACAAGGCAAATTGTAAGGGTAGAAAACTTCCTTTGGCACATACAATACGCCCCGTTGCTTCTCGTGGATTTTCATAACCTTGTTGCGCAAAAATGGGATATGCGTTTGAAATAGATGTCCCTGTTATTATATATATCACGAGCGATACGGAAATGGATCGAGTAATCTCTTGCTTTATCCAGGAAAAGGTATTTTTAGTTTGCATGGTCCAATCATTGATCCCGAAGGTTTCTACAATAAAATTAGGCGGGTCGCTAGTCCCTATCCATTTTTTTGTTTTTTGTTTTTCTTTGCTTATACACAAAGCAAGAAACATTCTAATTTGATCAGTGACTCTCTTTCATTGAACAATAAATAATTACAAGGGATGGAGATACACGATTTAAATACTGAAAGGTCCAATATTTAAAAAATGTATCTATAAGGACCGGAAGGGTGGAAACAAGAACAGATATAATCTAATCATTATGAGAAAATCCAAAATCTTTGTAGATATAGCCAATCATTAGTTCCCAACCATATTTTTTTTTAAAAAAAAAAACCTTTGTAATTTTCAATTATAACAGCAATTAGGAGGATGTGTAAACCCCAGTGCATAAGTTGTTATACAACTGTGGTTATCTGTTATACAACTATGGTTATCGAATGGAGCATTTTTTCTATATATGATGTTCGTAGAGAATTAGCAAAAAATTATCGTGTTTCAATTTTTCAATTGAAGAAAACTAGAATTTTGGATGGAGTAGAACATGTGTTGTCTCCAATAAAGCTATAATGCAATAAAAGTCAAGGAAAAAAGCATAGATAGCTATATCCGCATATGTTTAATAAATACACAAGCTTTTCTTATGCTTTCTTATGCCACCACTTCAATCATATTCTATTAAAAACTACATAGGACTACATAGGTAAAAATCTCTATTTTTTTTGAACAGTGGAATCTTCGAAAAATTTCAGTAAAATGCAAATTTCAGTTCTAAAAAAATCAACTCTATCCATCTTTCTGATTATTATGTCTTGATCTAGAAATGATACAAAAAAGGATATCTTTTTTCACGACAGACAATTTTGCTTATGATGAATTAGAAAATCGTTGGAGTTCTACCAATGAACTAAAAGCAAGAAATCTAAGTAAGGAATTTCTAAATCGAGTCGAAACTTTAGAGAAAAAATCTTTTGATCTGGATATACTCCAAAAAAAATCTCGATTGTGTAAAAATGAAACTAAAGAGGAATACTATCCTCAAAAATATGACTCGTTCCTTTATGGATTTGATCGTGGCATAATACAAAAATTATTTTCCCCAAAGGAAAGTTATATAAAAAGATACATGAATACACCTTGGATAAATAAGATTCATGCTATACTTATTAGTACTGATTATCATGAATTTAAACAGAGAATAGATATTCTCAATAGAGAAAGATTGTTGATTGAGGAAGACCACCCTTTTAATAATCAAGAAATGACAATAACAGCGGATGAGCAGGATTCAAATCCCATCGATCAAATAATTAGAAAAAACCTGCTAGTGGAGGTAGACCTCCTAGAGATAAGAGACATAGAGCTAAGGAAAGAGCCAAAAAAGGACCTTTTGTGTATAATCTTGCATAATCTCGAATGTTATTAGTTCCTGTACGTAGACCAAATAATACAATGCAAGCAAAAGTTCCTAGATTCATGGAGATATAAAGCAGCATATAAGTTATGATGCTCACATAT
Organism: Rubroshorea leprosula; assembly: GCA_020521535.1. Classification (NCBI taxonomy): domain Eukaryota; kingdom Viridiplantae; phylum Streptophyta; class Magnoliopsida; order Malvales; family Dipterocarpaceae; genus Rubroshorea; species Rubroshorea leprosula. Next base: position 241,244 of record BPVZ01000021.1, read on the forward strand.
CCACCATTTGAGTCTCCAACAATTATTCCAATAATTACATATCTGATTTGACTTATGGACGAATATGCAAGCATACGTTTCATGCTTGTTTGAGTAATAGCAATGAGATTTCCCAATATCATGCTAAGAATAGCTAGGATTTCCAAAAGAAGATGCCATTCGTTTAATGAGAAATAAAAAGGAATATCGAAAATTCGAGTGGCTGAAGCCGAAGCAGCTACTTTCAAAGTAACAAAAGGAAAAGCAACTAGAAGAGATGGTACTAAGAGAGGGAGACCCTTCTCGTAGCGAAATAATAAGAGATGAGCTGGAAGAACTAGACGATCAAGAATATTTTGACGAGCTTGGATATGTCGAGAAATAAGAGGTGCGATGCTACTAATCCAATCGATTCTTAGAAAATATATTATATTACCCTCACTGATAATAGCTAAAAATATCGCACGTATCTTATTATTTCAAAACTTGAGTGGTCTGAGGATTTTAAAGATCGAAAACGAGAAAGGCATATTAGATGTACTTATATTGGTATTCCAATATTCGAAAATGAATTTCCACCAGAATGGTTAAAAAAGGGTATTCGGATAACGATTCTATATCCTTTCTGCCTACAATGCTCAATATCATTTGATTGAATAGTTGACCCAGCTCCTTGTTGTTTGAAGAAACCCTCCACTTCAATTGGTATTTTTTCACGAAAAGCAAACATGAGATAACAAATCCAGTCTTTCACTAAGATTTCGAATAGCTGTCCCGAATTCAAGTTGATTTTGTTTCGCCTCCTACTCGAAGAAAGACGATCAAACAATTCTCAATCACGATCCTTTGCGGAACGGATCATCCATATAATATACAAAAGGAAACTCCAGATATTTGATATCTTTCTCTTTGAATGAGATCTCAATTTCAGCGATGGTTTCATTAGATATCTTTCAACTAGAATCCCTATTTTTTTCAATCCAGTTCCTCCACCTCTGCGACCCCTAGTTAGATTCAGGCATGATACACTTTTTAGTTATTGGGAGAACCCAAGTACTCTCTTCCGAATCCAAGTAACGCTGGTATAGTAGTAGGTAAACTTGAAGGCGAAAGAGAGATAACTTTAGGCTTTGTTAATTTACTACGTGATGATTTTATTGAAAAAGATTGAAGCCGTGGTATTTATTGCACTCAAGATTGGGTTTCTCTCCCAGGTGTTCTGCTTGTAGCTTTGGGTGGTATTCACGTTTGGCATATGCCTACTTTGATCGAGATCTTTGGAGATGATTCTGTACTACAATTCGGTGGAGGAACCTTAGGACACCCTTGGGGAAATGCACCGGGTGCTGTAACGAATCGAGTAGCTCTAGAAGCATGTGTACAAGCTCGTAAATCAAAGTGTTTATAGTATGGAATGAGTCAATCATCCCCTTTGGTCTCTTATTGAACAATAATGGTGATTTTGGTCCTCCATCAAGCAATAATTTCTTTTGAGAAGTATTATGATCATCCAATAAGCAAGGTTTCAATTTTTTCAAATGAACGATTTGAAGACCTATTGATTCTAACAACTGATTGTAGGATTGATCATTCAGACCTTTCAATTCATAGATGTGGATCTCAGACCTATGAATGGGGATATTCTCGAAACTCACAAAGAAAAAAGGAAGTGAGTTAGACAAAAAGAGAAGTAACTTGGACAGAAGTGACTTAGATAAGTCTTTTTTGTCAATAACCTCAAACCAATCAATCGAATACTAATAAATACGTAATCGATTGAACACTACTTGAAAATAGCTTTTCTGCTCAAAAACAAAATGTTCAAAATGCTCTTGGAAATTCTTACTCTCATTGGACCATTTGTATCTATATGCATTAGGATCCTGATTCATGGATCTCTCGGTTCTAGAGATAAAAATAAGAGGATTGAACCATTTCTTCTGACTCTTTTTCAAATTCGATAAATGTTGGTTGATCGTATATTTCATTATAGTTCTATGGTTCAGAGTCTCATTTCCTATTTGATCCCTTTGAATTCCATTCTTGAAATTGCGATTGGATCTATTCAAGAATCGATTCAATACATTTCTTATGTACCCATAATAGGTATCTCAGACCTATGAGTGGGGATATTCCCGCAACTCACAAAGAAAAAAGGAAGCGAGTTAGACAAAAAGAGAAGTAACTTGGACAGAAGTGAATTAGACAAGTCTTTTTTGTCGATAACTTCAGACCAATCAATCAAATATTGATTAATACGTAATCGATCGAACACTACTTGAAAATGGCTATTCCGCTTAGAAACAAAATGTTCAAAATGCTCCTGGAAATTCTTGCTCCTGTTGGACCAATTGTATCTATATGCATTAGGATCCCGATTCATGGATCTCTCGGTTCAAGAGATAAAAATAAGAGGATCGAACCATTTCTTCTGACTCTTTGTCGAATTCAATAAATGTTGGTCGATCCAAATGATCACCAACATACTCCTACCCTCAGTGAGTCTCAAAACCAATCTCATGTGGCCCCAACTCCACAACCCTTAACTGATGAGGTCACACGACGTTTGGATAGTTTAGAGAAAATGGTAATTGAGCAACAAGGTGCTCCACCTTTTCAGAATATCACAACCTTTGTACTCCATCCTTTGAATATCAACATAACCTCAAAACCTTATCTTACTGGCTTCAAGATACCTCAACTTGAAACATACGATGAAACCAAGGACCTAGATGATCACCTCCATGCTTTCTACTCTTGTATGCAGGCTCAAAATGCTTTTAATGCATTGATGTGAAAATATTTCCCTCAACTCTCCGAGGCAATGCTCGAGCTTAGTATTACAGTCTACCCCCGAGGTCTATCAGCTCTTATATAGAGATGGCATCTGTCTTTGCTACTAATTTCTCCAGCAAGAGATTAATTAAGAAAACTACACCTGAACTTATGCGAATTGCGTAGAGGGAAGGAGAATCCCTAAAAAATTACATGAGAAAGTTCAATGATGAAGTTTTGGAGGTTAGCTCATTTAATCAGGCTATAGAAATTGCAGCTATAATTCAGGCCTCAAACATGAAAGATTTAGGGACAGTCTAATTAAACACCCTCCTACTACTTTCAATGAAGTTAACGATAGATCTTTGAGATTTATAACTACTGAGGAATATGCTTTGTCACAAAAACCAGCTCCTATTAAGAATCAAAACCTGATTTGGAGAAAAAAGGGTCAAAGCAAGAAACGGATGAAGACAATACAGAACCGAGGTCCAATGTCGACCTCAATGCCGAGTCTCAGAAGACCGACTTCGGTACCTCTTCAACAAACTCTTAGCAAAGCACCAGTTACATGGACTCCTTTCAATCTACCAAGGTCGTAGATATTCATGCAAATTAAGAATAAGATGGGCCTGAGACGACCAGCACCAATGAGAAGTTCTCCCACCACTAGAGACCACACCAGATATTGTGATTTCCATCAAAATCATGGTCACACCATGGAGGAGTGTAATCAGCTGAAATCTGAATTACAAAGCTTAGCTCGAAAGGGGATGTTAAATGAATATGTCCAGAGAACATATCAGCCTACCTTTGTCAAGGAACAAGATTTACAGTCACAGGGGACTCGTAATGCAAATAATAGACAAGGAGTGGGATACCAACAAGCTCCACCACCCCTCCCACCACCGGCTAGAATCATTCACATGATCACAGGTGGCCTAAAAGCAGGACGTTTGAGCTCTAAACAACGGAAATTATATGTTAGGAAGGTAAAACACCAAAACATGGCCCAGAAACGAAAGTTTGATGATGCAAAATGGAAGAATCAACCCATCACCTTTACACCTGTTGACTTCAATGGAGTGATATTGCCTCATAACGATCCATTGGTCACTTATGTTATGATTAACAATTGTGAGGTACAGCGTGTCCTTGTTGACACGGGCAGTGCACCAAACATCATGTATTACCATTGTTTTGAAAGTTTAGGGCTGGATCCAGCTCTGTTACAGAGGTATGACGGTCTTATATATGGCTTTAACAAACAACTTGTTCAGGTTGAGGGGATCCTTACCCTCAATATTGCATTTGGAAGTGACCGAACTTATGTTACTCCTTCAGTTCAGTTTCTAGTTGTTAAAATGGCTTCATCTTTCAATGTTGTTATTGCTTGACCTACATTAATGGAGATCCGAGCTGTGGTCTCTCAATCCCACCTCTACATGAAATTCCCTATCCCCATGGGGATAGCAACACTGAAAGGCAATCAGGAAGTAGTCAGGCATTGTTATATTACCTTGGTTACAAAGCTGTTGTAACAAAAATATCAGACCTCAAAAACCGCCCCACAAGAAGTCTACGATATCCAACAGGTAATGGGGGTTGAAATCCTCGATAACCGACCTGAAGATGAAACCTGAGCTGCCCAGTTGAAGATATTAAGGAAGTATAGATTGATGACAGAGATCCAAACAGAAAAACCCAAATAGGAACTCGTTTGAACTAGAAAGACAGAGTTGAGCTAATAGCATTCCTTCAAGCCAACAAAAACGTTTTTACTTGGACCTCTATAGACATGCCAAGAGTTCCTACCTTTGTGTCTATGCATAGACTTAGCACAAATACCTTGAAAAAGTCGGTTGCACAGAAATGATGCCTCTTTGGGGGGGAGAGGCTCAAGGTGATTAAGCAAGAAGTAGAAAAGCTTTTACAAGCAGGTTTTGTCAGAAGAGTCGACTATTGTGAATAGATTGCCAATCCAGTGCTGGTCAAGAAATCCAATGGCAAATGGCGAATGTGTATCTATTGCACTAATTTGAACCAAGCTTGTCCTAAGGACTGTTATCTGATGGCAAATATTAATAAGCTAGTTGAAGTAGCTTTTGGAAATGAGAGGTTAAGTCTCTTAGATGCATATTCTAGATATCACCAAGTTCCAATAGCCCTAGAAGACGAAGAGAAAACTCCATTCTACACAGGAGATGAAATCTATTGCTATGTTATGAGGCCCTTTTACTTAAAGAATGCAGGTGCTACTTATCAAAAAATAGTAACCATTGTGTTTTGAGCTCAGATTGGCAGAAACTTAGAAGTTTATGTTGATGACATTGTTGTGAAAAGCTTGAAGGTTAAAGATCATATAGCTGACCTGGAGGAAACTTTCAATAATTTGAGGTAGAACAGAATGCGGTTAAATCCAACCAAGTGTATCTTCGAAGTGGAATCTAGAAAATTTTTGGGTTTCATGGTTTCCAGGCAGGGTATCAAGGTCAACCCTGAGAATATCAAAGCAATAAAAGAGATGGGACCTCCGAAGTCAATGAAAGAAGGACAGAGGTTAACTGGTAGGGTGGCAGCCCTCCACAGATTTGTTTCCAAATCTATTGACAAGTGTCTTCCATTCTTCAAGATTATGAGATCTACGGCTCAAAAAGACGAATCTGGCAAATAGAAAAAATTTGAGTGGAGTTCAGAATGCTAAGCTGCATTTGGTGAGCTCAAGTCTTACCTTAGCTCACCTCCATTGTTAACGAAAGCTGTTGATGGGGAAATCCTTTACTTGTACCTTGGTATCTGACATGAGGCAAGTAGTTTAGTACTAGTAAGAGAAGAAGGAAAGCAGGATAAGCCAGTTTACTATACCAGCAAAGTGCTACACTGAGCAAAATAGAGGTATTCCATTGTTGAAAAAGCAGCTCTAGCAGTAGTTATCTTTGCCAGGAAGTTAAGGCCTTATTTTCAGTCACACCTGATTATTGTCTTCACTAACCAACCACATTGGCAACTATTGCAGAAACCAAAATGTTTCAGTAGATTGATCAAATGGACTGTAGAGCTGGGAGAGTTTGAAATAACATTCCAACACAAATCAACAATTTGAACTCAAGCACTAGTTGATTTTGTTGTTGAATGCACCTTTGATTAGCCAGCTTAGGAAGTCCAACCAATTACATGGATTTCATGCGTTGATGGTGCATCAAATAATAAAGGAGCAAGAGCTAGAGCAATCCTGGTCGAACTAGATGGCTACCAAAGTGAACATTCTTTGAAGTTCAATTTTGATGCAACTAACAACATGGCCGAATATGAAGCTTTGATAATTGGCCTACAGCTGGTGTTAGAATTGAAAGTCACAACAATACAGGTTCATAGTGACTCATAGCTTGTAGTTAATCAAGTTAATGCCATTTGCGAGGTAGTCAACCCAATTCTGATGAAGTATGCAGCTTTGGTGGCCGAACTCAAGTGCAAGTTTGAGAAATTCTATCTAATTAAGATACCTCGAACTGAAAATGAACAAGCAAATTCGCTTTCAAAGATTTCCTTTGATAGTTCCTGAGGTTCGAGATTAGTTTTTGTTGAGGTTCTGGATGAGCCTAGCTTCCAAAAGCCAAGGGTCATGGAAATCATCACGGATCCGAGCACACCAAGTTGGACAGACCTAATTGTGTCTTTCCTACATGATGGGTCAATCCTTGATGATAAGCAAGAAGAAATGAGACTAAGAAAGAAAGCATCTTGGTATGCTTTAATAGATGGAGTTCTATATAATAGATTTTTCTCACTCCCTCTTCTACGGCGTTTAATTCCTTATAAAGCCGAATATGCACTTCGGGAGGTCCACGAAGGTGTCTGTGGAAGTCATGTTGGTGCTTGAATTCTGGCTCATAAAGTTTTTAGACAAGGATACTACTGGCAGAACAGGCACAAAGACGCCATTGATTTCATGTAGAAGTGCCCAAAGTACCAATTTTTTGCACATTTAACTCTTCAACCAACTGAAGAACTCACAAACCTAGTGGCACCATGGCCATTTGCTCAGTGGGGCCTTGATCTCTTAGGTTCATTTGTGAAAGGAGTTAGAGGAGTAACTCATTTGATAATCGGGGTTGATTACTTCACGAAATGGGTAGAAGTTCGGCCATTATCCAGCCTTACATCCAGAAACGTTGAAGACTTTGTTTTTAGTTCAATCATCTGCAAATACAGGATTCTAAATCAAATTGTGGCTGATAATAGAACTTAGTTCAACTGCTTAACATTTAGAGACTTCTGCTCCAGTTACAGAATCAACTGTAGTTTACCTCAATATACCACCCAAAGTCCAATGGCATGGTGGAATCTATTAACAAAGCTATTTTGGAATGAATCAAACCGAGGTTGGAGCGACACAAGGTCAGGTGGGCAGACGAGCTCAACAATGTGCTTTGGGCATATAGAACCACGAGCCGAATTGCCACAGGTACAATTCCCATCTTAATTTACTTTCTTACTATTTTATCTCTTTTTCTGTTGCTTCATCCTAACTCAAATATGCATAATGCATAAAGCATACTCTAAAACAGTAACTCAATGAAATAGGTGAAACACTCTATCATCTGACCTTCGGTACCGAATCAGTCATTACTATTGAAATAGGAGTCCCCAGCCTCAGGTTCACCCATCTCGATGAAGGATGAAAGGGACAACTACTTTGGGAGAACCTTGATCTGCTTGACAAAGTCAAAGAGGAAGCACGACTTCGAACTTTGGCATACAAGTAGAAATTAGCCAATTTCTACAACAAATGAGCTCATCGTTGAACATTTAGATTTGGCGACCTTGTTCTAAGAAAAGTAGGCCTAACGGGATTTGAAACTCATTTTGGCAAATTAGCCCCAAATTGGGAAGGCCCTTATACAATAGCTGAGGTACTGTACCTAAGTGCATATATTCTTCAAAACACTAAAGGAAAAAGAGTTCCCAGAGTTTGGAATGTGAACAATCTGAAAAAGTTTTACCTTTAATTCAATTCCTAAGTTGAACTTTATTTTAGTTTATAATTGTTGATTTTTCTTTCCGAGGTCAATGTCTTATTGTGAAGTTCTCTGATATTGTTATCCGAGGTCAATCTCTTGTCATTTAGCTCTCTGGAATTTTTATCCGAGATCCTTAACTTCTCTGTATGAGATTCGTCTCCTTTGACGTCGATTCTATTAATAAATTTCACTTCAAATTTGAAGTGTTTTCACTCATTTCAACTCTTACTTAACACCAACACAACAAATAGTTAAAATAAATCCTCAACACTCAATTAAATTAACAGACGAAGTGACTACATAAATGTTCGAATTAAAACAAACAAATTGTTCAAACGTTACAATAAAATAAAAACCAAAGAAATAAAGTCTCGCTACTCTACTGCAGGAGGTGGCTGATCTTCTGTTGGGGGAGCTGGCTGGTCTTCCTCTGAAGGAACTGGATGGATCTCCACTGGATGAGGTGCCTGGCTCTCCCCCAGCTCTGCACCTTTTGCCTTTGCATTCCCTTCCTCCATTATGACGAATTCGAAGTTGAAGTTCGGAGGGAAAATGCTGCAACCCTCTTTGTCACGATCCCACCTCAACTTAATCTAAGGTCAAAAGTCAGCTGACATGCTTTCACCATTCTCCTCC
>BPVZ01000021.1:249754-278750 GCA_020521535.1 Rubroshorea leprosula
AGGTAATTCTTGTTACATCCACTTTGAGATATTGAGTTTTCACATTCTTCCTACAGTCCGTGAATGCTAAGATTGCAGCCGGTAGATGATACAGATTGATAATGTTGTCAAAAGTACTGTAGTTTAGAAACTCTACAATGTGCTCCTTCATTGCATTGTTTACCAGTAGCTTTATATTCTTCTTGAGTTTGGCTTGAGATTCTTTCATTTTCTTTATTTCCTTCTCCTGAGTTTTGATCTTCTTTTCGCATGTTTTCCTCTTTTGCTCTTCAAATGAAAGAATTGTCCTCAACGAATCTTTCTCATCTTGTAAACTCGTAACTGCTGGCACCACCTCATCTTAGTCCTTCTTCATCTCTTCCTTTTCCATCTGTAGCACATCATTCTGCTTCTGTAACTTGTTGCGTTGTTTGATATTTCCAAAAATTCTTAAGCCAACGCATTAACCTAGCTCGCACACTACCATACAAGCACCAGTCAACAACACAAAAAGAAAAAGAAAAGAAAAGAAAAAAAAAACAAACTTAGCAACCTAAAGTAGGGGGAGGAGAAGAGAAGAACAACTATAGTATCATACCTCCAAGGCATGCTTAACAAGCGAACTCCCTCCATTGCTCAGAACCTCCTCTTTTGCTCGGCGATGATCCACTTTAGAAAGATATGCATTTAAGAGGTTTTTCGCTACCATACTACTTTTCGTATCAAAAATACTGTTCTGCAGAGTAGGAAGAGGTACTAGAGCCTTTCCCTTGCCATGGGTGGAAACCGCAATCCTTCTGAGTTCTGGATCGAGCTCGACAGGAAGAGGCCAAGGTACGAACTCCACCACCTTGTCTCTTCTAACTTCTATCTCCCCCACCCTCTTCTTCTTCCTTTGAGCCGGCTCCAAGTCTTCACTTCCCTTGCGTTTGAGCTCTGGCCTTGGCTCATTTACCGGAGCTCAGGCTAAGGAATTGGAGAGCTGCTCCCTTTTTTTCTCTCCAGTTTTTCCCTCACTTGCAACATCTGAAGTCTTTGACTTCTTCTTTGGTTCCTTAGGGATAGCCAATCCTCCAACTGCACCCAAAAATCTCTTCATCTCGGCTGCAAAAAAGAAAAAATGTTAAAAACATAAGTCAAAACCTAACATTAAATCATGCAAAGCAAAACACAAACACATCTTCACTCAACGAACTTGGTCGATAGAGCTCAGCAGCATTTATAACCTCTAAGCTGGTGAGATACATAATATCCAAAATGTTACCTCCCTCTCTCACCAGCTTCTCAAACTCTTCCTCCTCATCACTAGTTAAGCTGTACTTATTCTGGTTGGCCTTTTTAGCCTTCCAGCTAGACAAAAATTCTACCTCTACATCCCTCATTTCCCACTTTGTGGTATCAACAAAGAAAAACTTTTCCTTCCATCCCTTAATGGATGAAAGTCTTGCACTAAATAAGTTCCTTTTTTCTTTGTTAGATGATCGAGGTGTGAAGTAATACCACCCCTTCTCTTTTCTACTCACAGCCTTAACTATAAAGAAATGTGTAAACATATTTACGGTGGGTACCCTAACACCCCTAGCTCGATAGTATACCAAAAACCCAATTATTACCCTTACTGCGTTAGGCACTAATTGGGTCAACCCTATACTATACTCTAGCAATAACCAAACTAGCAACTTTGGAATTGGAAACCTACGCCCAGCTGTTAAGTAATGAGCATACATGGGCATCCAATGATCTCGAGGTGTAGAACATTCCATTTCCTCTACCTCAACAAGCTTAAGTAACACTTGGGAGGAAGGTCATAATTCTCAACCAAGTAAACGAGGCTATCCCTCGTACGTAGCTTGGTCTCATACCCCTTTGTTGGGGTGTGCTGGTGATGTAGCTTGATGAGTCAGCAGCAATGATAATGTGGAGGCTAACTAGGATGACACCCGAGGAGATGAGGAAGGGTTCTTTTGGTGGCACCCGTCTCACGTGCACATGGCTACGTGTTATGGGCCATCCCTTTTTATCCAGCGATGATATCACACAACTAGATCCCTAATGAAGTTGTAGAACATAAATCCCCTGGCCAAGCTATTAGAGTTGAACTACAATAGCAAACTTCTTGCAAACTCGAAATGATTACACAACTACCAAAACCATCAATAAGAGTGTGCATATATGGTTGAGAGAGTGGCGAAGATGATAAACATATAGGGTTCAAAGATTACAATTTTGAAGTTACATTCACACATAGATCACCATAACCTAATAGTAATGACACCAAATAAAACCTTTATTATCTCTAATGAACATTTTCACCCAATAATGCACAACTCTCATGTTGAACACTAAGGACGTAATGACCCTCATTCCGCAATTTCTTTAGGAACAAAGAAAATGAAGAAGATAAACTCAAAATACTAATGGGAGAAAGAAAGGTGTTCGCTTGGGGACGTTTACGGGCGGAACTCTTAATCCTATTCTTTGATGCTAACCATGCGGCTTGATCATCTGATGCTCAAGAAGAATTATATGGGTGATGGAACTATAAGCTGTTGTTTTCCAACCGCAATATCTTGCAAATCTAAGAATACTTTGTGATATTGGAGATTATGATGCGAGGCTGGAAGTCATTTTGCAAGGTTGAAAATATAGAGAAATGATGATTTCTGGGTGGCTTTTAACATGCGGGGTGATGGATTACAGATGGAGTAATTTTATAAAGAAGGAAGAATAGGGATCTGATGTGTATCTCGAAGATCTGGGTTCTCCTCCACACCCCCCCTTTTGAATGGCAAGGGAGGGATGATATATGCAATCAGGGGTAGTTTTGTAATCCTACTTAATATGTCAAAAATGTACAGATGGGTCCAGGTGAGTTATCAAGCTTAGATTGGTTCCAAGCACTGTTGATGGTTGCTCTAATGTTAACATCATGAGTTTCCCGTTGGTTCCAACAAAGCTTTACTGGTTCCAACAAAGATTTACTAGTTCCAACGAAGCTTTACTGGTTCTAATGATGGACTAGAAGTTGGACATTATTGGAAATTCTCCCAATCATATGAAACTCTGTTTTTGGGGATGCTCGAGTGCAACTGGCAAAAACACCACCTGCACAGTGATTTGGTGAGTTCTTCAGGCTCTGTTCGGGATTTTAGGAGATCTTGCAAGCAGATAGTAATCTTCCACAGTAGTTTCCAAGGCTATGAAACTTGTGCAGCCACCCTTGCATTAAATATGGCTGCAAGTTGTTGATGGTGATTCAAGCGGCATCTCTAGTTGGTCTTCAACGGGATTTCCAGCCTCTGGTTAGCATCAAAGGATACTGTTTCAGGAGTTAAGTTTGTTTATACACCTTCGCCACCCATCCTTTTCTGGCGAAATTGGGCAACATCGCCAGCACCAAGCTTCGCCAGTGTGAATGCCTTACTTCGTCAAAAAGGCAATGTTCACCTATCCATGCTTGTCAAGCCACTACACCCATAGTTTATCTCAAATAATTCCCAAAAGCTTGGATTCATGGGCTTGCGCTTATCTGCGATAGTAAGAAAGTACATTTGAGCATATATTTGAGTATTTTAAATACAAGCAATATGTGAATATACACAGCGAAGAGAGGAACTCCCTTATATGTTGAGGAGGACCATGTGGGCAAATGTTCGCTGCTCCCATTTATTCACTAGCCGTGGCAGGTGTTACTTTATTGTTGTTATGGGTGGCTGGCATTGTGCCAGAATAGAAAAAGGATGACATTGGTGTGTGTTGCGATATCATTATCTTGAGCCAAGCTTCACTGGTTGGGGATACCTGTTAACACTTAGAATATAAAATAAATATGTTATAAATTGGGATTACTGTCGATCGATAACTTTGTCCCTTTGTATAGAAAGATGATGATATACATGACCACTAGCCATGTTGCATAAGTATTATGGGGTTAGCCAGGGATACCTTTCCCATAGCCAAAGGGACAACAGTGGCTAGCTTTGTCCATGGTTGGAGCGTGAACTATGTGGAATTGGAAGAGCACTCCCACTAATTCGCCAAATCGCGCGAAGGGGTACATCTCGTTAAACCAAACTCCGCCATAGCAATGAAGATGTGATAGAGGGAGGTGGAGTTGTCTCCATCGAAGGGGGATGCCAGCCACATCCATGGCCTCTGATACGACAAGGTATGATACTAGTGACAAATGCTGGCCCTTTTTGCCATACCCACACCATCAGAGGGTGGTCCTGGTTGTTGTTGCTGGCTAGGCACACCACCAAGGGACCGTTGGCCGCTACTTGATGGATTTTCATCATTGGAGGGCAGCCATCCCGTCCGATTGTAAGGTTGCAATTGTTATCGGCCTTACGCTAATAATATCAAGTTGCACTGACTCTTTGTCCATTTTTGGGAGCTAGTGAGATAGATGTGTAGCAGATCTGGTCTTTTGTCCATCGTTGGGAGCTGTGTAAAGGTAATATGATCAACCCATTGTCTATTGATGGGAACCAGTGATAAAGATATGTAGGAGTGGATGCTTGGTCCATTGTCCATCGTTGGGAGCTACATAGATCAACCCGTTGTTTTTTTATAGGAGCCATGTAGCAAAATAGGCTCTTTATCCATTGTTAGGAGCTGCGAGATACAACAAAGAACATCGCTATAGAGGATATGGCCATCAAGAAGTGCCCAGCCATGTCATTGAAATAGACTTAGCTATGTCTGGCCATGTGTGTGGAGATAGATACTGGAGTGACTCACATTCTGCAATATTTCCAACGAAGCGAATAAGTGCCCCCCTCTAGCGATCTTGATTCCACAATAGCAATTAGTAGAATATTGGAATCACACGTCGAATGTGGAAAGATAAGTATTGTGGTGTTTTACTGATGTGGACCCGCACATGTCATTAGTTACGCATCCATGCAAATTCATTCCTCAACATTAGCCCCTCAAGCGAGCGAAGTTGTGACAACAAGTTTAGCCTCTTAGCGTTGAGGGAGATATATTACTGGGATGTTCCTCATATGGCTGGATGATCAATGTGAATCTTTCTGCTAAAGTGGATGCAACTTAAATGATTTGGGATTACCCGGATTTGGTTTCAACTAAGCAATCTACTGATGTTGAGGAAACTCCAACCGTGGGTTTCAACGTTGTTGGCTGGGCTTCAACATAGACCAAAATCAAACGAGGTTGAGATGGAACTCTAGCCAAAAGATTCAGAATCATTGGGAGTGGCAAATCAGACTGGGACTTTCTTGGCAAACTCTATCAAAATAGTCTTCTGAAGGAGGCTCATATGTGATTTTGAGAATGTTCGATAGTGACATCTAACCGATGCAAATACAAAGCCGACGTGCATGCTTTCAATCATATCTTCACCAGGAATCCTGTGCAGGGTGTATCTCTTCCATCGGAAAATGATATATTTGCAGCAAGTCCCGGGGATTTCTTCTCTCCCCTCCTGCTCTTTTTTTTTTTTTTTGGGAAACTGTTCATCTACAATCCGGATCTGAAGAGAATTCCAAACTGTTCTCCAGGGAAGTTTTCAGCAGTTGGATAGCAAAATAACTCCTTTTTTGAAAAACAAGGTAACTAAATCTTCCCAAAGAATCCCGTTATAATGGTGCATAAAAAAAAGGAGATTTTAAAGGGGATAAGGTGCAAGCATGTGTACCAGAGTAGCATGTACCTTACTTGTCCCCCCCCCTTGGGTAGCTCCTGGCCATGTTGATGCGTGACATGTGGTGGAGCAATTGGCTGGTGCACCTAATGCTGGCCTTAATTCCCTTTTTGCCACTCTCCTTGTTGCTTAGCAAACCCTTTCACGTTTCCCCCTTCCTTCTCTTTTTGTTTTTTTTGCTAAACTGACAAACCCTTCTCTCTCTCCACTACATCTCTAGTTTTCATCATTTCCTTCATAAAAGCTTTTGGATTTCTTCACGAATGGCTAGATTTCCCTGTGGAGATCGAACTAGTGTGCAATGTTGATGAAATCCTCTTCTTGACAAGGTAACGATGAATATTTGTTTCATTAATTTTTTTTTTTTTTGCATGCCGTAGATTCTTTATACCTTTATTGATCTAAAATCTTGTTTCCCCCTCCTATTCTTCTCTTTGATGAAAGCCTTACGAGATGGTCGCTCCTTACCCAACCGACGGAGTGCAGCTGTACCATGACTCGTGGTACACCTTCCAAGATGGTTTCCTGATTTAACGCTTGGTTGGCAAGACGGGCGTCCGAGAAACAAAAAGATTTGCTCTTGCTTGAGGCTTTCAAAGGAGGGGATGTTGGTTCGGCATGGTTTCCTTCACAACGCGAGACTCGAAAGGCAAGATTTGCTGCCAATGCCAATTCATTTTGCCTTCCCGTCTGGCAAGACAGAAGATTGGTCTAGATGGGCTAAAGAGGTGCTCGCTAATAATGGTTTTGTGGAGGTATTGCATGCCGTCGCGGCCCTTAAGCTGGTAGCTCTGAGCCAGACCTTGCAAATCAGTGGCAATGTGGAATGCCTCCATCGCTTGGTACAAAGATTGTGCACGAGCACTCACACTTTCATCCTTGCTTTTGGAGAAGTCACTGTGACTTTGGAAGATGTGGCAAACTTGATGTTATTTCCTATTGTTGGAGAGGAAGATCCACAACACATAGACTTGCAGAAGATGATGAGGACGACTGCTAGTGTTTCTTCTCGTTCATGGAGAGGGGAATACAGCATCGATTTTCCAACATGGATATGATATTTTTAGACTAACGAAGATAAAAATACTCTATATGTGCATGTGGCTTTCCTCATTACCTGGCTGAGCAAGTTTTTTTTTGGGAGCTTCCCGAATCATGAGATTATGGCTGAGTGCATTCCTTTGGCAATGTGGTTAGCTGAAGGTGTGAGGCTCCCCTTGGCTCCACTGATGTTAGGTACGCTCTATCACATGCTTGATTTGCTACATTTTAATGAGATTCTTGGCATTGGCTACTACATCATCGAGTCTCATGTGTGTCTATCTTTGTTGCAAATGTTTGCATGGGAGAGATTTCACCCACACTACTTTGGGCGTGTTACCGGTGGGAAAGCATTGAAGGAGTATCCCATGGCGAAGTGCAGTTACACTAGTGGAACAGCTTCGTTGGCTTGCTCCTGGATAGGAAAGAGAAAAATAAAAGGGTAGATCATCCCAGATGTAGATGGCTTTCTTGATGACTATGGCAGCTTTAATTTCCACGTATACAAGGTGATGCCTGGGACATTCGTTCCCCCCGAAGTGAGTCTTTTTGACAAAGCACTCTCGGCAATGCTTGGGAATCAGATTGTGAACTTCATTGCTGAAGACTTGGGCCATATGGAAGCACCGATAGTAGTTATGCCATCCATGCTGTTGTGTTTTACATGGTGGGGGATGTGGAGCTTGGAGTGTTACTACCCAAAAAAGGTGGCAAGGCAATTCGACCATGATCAGGATGTCCCTCTGGCTCCTTCTTCAGACAAAATAGATTGGAATAAAGTCATGTGGCCTTACATTGATGAGGTAGCTTCCAACATGTGGAGTGAAGGCATTGCCACGCTGAGGTTTTTTAGTCTTACCAAAATGTCAACCATGTCACCGTTGATGTTGGAATATTGGCGTACATTGTTGAAGAGGTTTGAAGCTTTTATTCAATCACTGCCGAAAGTGGTGGAATATGATTTTGCTTCCCGAGATTGTGATCTTCTTTTCACTCACAACAACTCTTTCTTGAGCTATTGCCATAAGCATTCTCGAGGGTTTTTTATGAGGGGAAATGATGGACAGTGGGTACCTGTTTATCTTCCCGTACTTGGCTTGGTGGGAGAGGAGTATCATGCTATTGAAGGAGAACCCGGACAAGAAGTAGCTGATGATGCTGGAATTGGAGGTAAATGCATGCTCTCATATTTCCTCCCTTTTCTACCTTAAGCTTTGGTTCTTCTTTCATTTGAGAACTTGGTTGGATCGAATGAATGCTGAGGAAACATTTTCGTACTGTTCTCATGACAATTATAGAAGAAGCTAATGAAGCTGCTCCTTCAAGAAAGTCGGCATTGGGTAAGAGAAAAAGCATTGCTCATCCACCCAGAAGCAAGGCACACAGAACTTCCGCTTCACCAACCAGCAAGCAAAGCAAGGCCCAAGCACCTACACCCTCCACGATGAGAACCACCAAAGGCAAAGGGGCAATTGATGGGGGTGATAGTGATGAGAGCTCCTAGGGTGATCCAGATCCCAAGGTGATTGAACAGATCAAGAAATTGCGACCCATTCGTGGTGGTAAGCATTTGGGTGAGAAGTATTATGATTCAAGCGCTTCGCTCCAGGTAAGTACACTTCCAAATCCTTCTTTTACAACTCCTTTAATTGTTGTTGACCTCACTAAGGATCCTTTGATGTGTGGCTTAATGCCTGCATGAGCAATTAGCAACTTCTGGTGAGGGTTTTGGCTAAGTTCCTATTCCTGGCGAGGACGAAATCCCCTCCAAACCTGAAGAGGCCAAGAAGGTAAAAGCTTTAATGGTGAACATGGAAGAAGCTTTAGCTAATCCCGATGTTCACCGAAAAATTTTGGCTAAGGAAATAGGTGAGCCTCCACTTCTTGACGAGATACTTAATTTTATCGACTCTATCATTGATTAGAGTGACCCTACGTCCTTCACAGCAGAGTCGACGACGAAGGCTAAGGCTAGTGACATTTCGCTACAGAAACCCTTTACTGTAAGTTATCTGCATGCTTGTCTTTCATTTTCCGAAATCAAAACTCTTCTTTTCAAAAAAAATCATTGAAGCATGCTTATCATTTCATTGTAGACCAAGGGAGGTGTGAGGATATCATATGGCACCCCGAGCATGACAAAGAAGCCTGGAGCAACAAAGACTCAACCTGAAACATCGATACCAAAGGTATGCAATTTTGCACCTTTATACCAGTTAAAGAAAACACTTTAGACGATTGTTGAATTTAGGCAATCGACTTAGCCGATTTCTTTTCCAGCCACGTCCCATTAGTGAGCTACCTCCTTTCCAAGCTAGCAATTTTGAATTGGTCCCCAGGGGGTTCAGACTGAAAAGGAAAATTGATGCTGCCACTGATGTGAAAGGTACTTGAAATAATTAAGTTAGTTTGGGTTTAAATACTTTGCTTGGTCAAAAGTTATGTTTTCCCATTGATCCACCATGTCCTCTTTCAATTTACCAGGTGTTGAGAAAGGGAAGGTCACCGAGGTAATCAATTCTAACTCTAGCGAAGATAGCAGTGAAGGATGAAGTGCTAGCGATGCCTCGTCTGAGAATAGGAACGGTTCCAAACAAAAGGGTGAAGGTGTAGGCCTCCAAGGTAGTATTGACATGAACAGGGTTGCCCTGGAAGAATTTGAGTCAGATGTGGGCAACGCTGCAAAGAAACCTGTTCCAATAAAGGCAAGGTAGTCGCTAACAAGTCGTCTAGGAGCTTAGAGAAGAAAATTACTGATACTGCTGAGATAGAGCGCAGCGATTAGCTATCTCCAACTCTTGTTAAGCCAAGTAAGGCTGCTGACCAACCATCTCCATCTTCTATTAGGTCGAGTGAAGTTAGTGACTTTGCCATGAAGCTGCTTAAGAATTTGGAAGAGATGAACGAGGATAGGGATGTGTCATTGGCTTGATTCGGCTTAGTGCCTATGGGTGGTTCGCTAGCAGTGGGTACATTCGTAGTGCTCACGATGTTGGAGGCATGGGCGCGCCATCTGCTAAACATCTTTCTGGAGCCTGACGACACGCAGCAAAGCCAAGAAGGTTATGGTTGAGAACACCTTCTCGATTCTTTGTGCAACCATGTGACATATGGAGGTAACTCCTTTTTCTGAAATGAATGAAGACTTTTTCCACTTGTGTAGAGATGCCATTGACGATGCCGAGAGTATAAACTTCAAGGTGGGTACCATCCATACACACTTATCAGATTTGGCAAAGGCGTACCTCGAAAAAACTGTGTTTGGCATGGCTGGGAATGATGTGACTGAGAGCTTGGATGAGCAAATTGAGAGGCAGGCGAAGCACATCATAAAGATGGAGAAGTCCCTAGCTGAGACGAAAAAGCTTGTCACCAAGCTGGAGGAAGGTCTGGTATTAGCCAAGGCATACTTAGGATTGCTTAATCAGGACAAGGAACATCTACAGTCCAACGGCATAACTGAGCTTTGCTAGTCTTGTATTAAGGCTATTAAGGTCTTTAGAGATGAGCCAGGCCCATTTTCTTCATGATTGGTTATGTTGGTTCTAGCTTGTTCTTTACTTTTCCCTTTATATCGACTGTTGGCGATGCCGCAATGATGTAATTTTTTAATTACACTTGTCTTGTATTAAACATCTTTGTCTCCAGCGAAGTTTGAATCTTGCTTGTTTGTTCATTTTCTGGCTTGTATTTTCTTATTGGACAAAAATAGATCAAAGAGGTTATTCTTTAGTGTATTATTACCATCATTGTTTCATTCATTTTTTTTTTTTTGAAACACTTGTTATCCTATTACAGAGTAAAATACAAGCGAACTAACTTGCAGAGTGCCAAATACAATAAGAAAATGCCATTTGCACAATAATATGGCTTGAGCCACTTGGCATTGACAGGATCCGATAGTGATCCTCCCTCATGAGTTTAAGATAGTAATATCCGCTATCATGTGCTTTCATAACAATGAAGGGACTGTCCCAATTAGCAGTGAACTTGGATGGCCCAACGATGTTCCTCCTTACATGATCAAAGGCCTTAAGGACCATCTGTCTAACCATGAAAACTCTAGCTTTGATCTCTCGGTTATAAGCTTCTGTCATCTTGGTTCCATATTTCTAGGTCTTTTCTTGTGCTATTAGTCAAAGTGCTTTTATAGACTCCAAGTATTCAATTCGTCTCTGGCCACAAATGTTAGCTTCGCTATTCAGTTCAATTGCAGCCAAGATGTGTGCAGTTGGTACCAGGACTTCGTCAGGAAGGACTACATCACAGCCATATACCAAGAAATAAGGTGAAAAGCCTCTAGCAGTCTTCGATGATGTCCGATGTGCCCAAAGAGTGTCCTGCAAATGGGCGCTCTATCCTAATTCGTATTCATGGACCGTCTTGCTCAAGATTCTTAATAAACTTTTGTTAGTTGCTTTTACTTGGCCATTGCCTTGGGGATAGTACTAGGTGGATTTCCGGTGCTTGATTTTGTAAGTGTCCAGCAATCTTCACACGTGTTGATTAACAAAATGAGTACCATTGTCACTCACAATTTTGTATGGGGTCTCGAAGCGGCAAATTATGTACTCTTTGACAAAACTTGACACTACTGGTCATGTGGCCTTACGTAAAGGGACAACCTTTACCCATTTGGTGAAATACTCAGTAGCCACCAATATCCAAATGTAACCCTCAAATGAAGGGTGAATAGGACCAATGAGATCCAAGCCCCAAGTGTGAAAAGGCCAAGGAGTTTTTATATCTTGTAGCAAATTAGGATGCGAATGAATAAGACTAGCATGAACCTGGCAAGTGTGGCATCACCAAACAAAATTTGCAACGTCTTACTTCATGCTTAGCCAGTAATAACCGTGGGTTAAGAGTTGCTCATATAACTTTCTCCATCCTTCATACTCGCCACACTTTTTTGCCTATATATCAGTCATGACCTTTTGTGATACCGATAGCGATAGGCAACGAAGTGGTTCGTCGGCGAAGCTAGTATGAAACAAGACTCCACCATCCATAAAAAATTTTGGTAGTCTTTCAGGAATTCTAGCCATATTCCTTCAGTGAAATATTCCATGTAAGGATGATGCCAATCTTGAACGTCACTAGCAAAGAAGCACTCTTCATTTTGACAATAAACTTGCTGACAGGATCAACATTGCTGCTGGAACTCAGTAGATTGCCGAGCCATGTGTGGCCAGTAATACCTTGCTCATTGGATACGTCAATAAAGACTTATACGACTGTTATGGCTGCATGCACAATCATGTATCTCCCTAAGCCTATGGTAAGCCTCCTTATCACTGACGCACTTGGCCTAGATTCCACTAGGGAGGCGATAATATAGTTCAAGAAAAACAAGGATATAGTTAGGTAAGTCTTTCAAAGGTATATCAGATTTTTGTTGCAGTATAGCGCTATAGATTTTGTGCCGCCAGTTAGCACGATCAGGGAGCTTAAGCAACATAGACTTGCAACTACGATAAACGGGTTGCTCTTTTTGGGCAATCTGGACGCTAAAGGGAATCTCGATCATGGGCACCTTTGAGGCGATTGTGGCTAAGGCGCCAACCAATCGATTCTCCATCTGTGGTACTTGCTCATATCTGATGCTGGCAAAGGACTGCTCTAAGCGTTGGCTGCAAGAGCGATACGGCACAAGATGTTCTTCTCAGATGGCGAAGATACCTTAGACTTGGCCAAGGATTAGGCTTGAATCACCAACGATTTTCAAGCGTTGCACGCCACCCTCTTGAGCCATAACGAGGCCGATGAGATAGGCTTCATACTCTGCGGTGTTGTTTATACACTGAAAATCAAGCTTAAATGAGAATACCATGTCATGACTTGTGTCATCCCTAAGGACAACGCCAGCCCCAACCCCAGCCCTTTCAACCGTAGAAGAACCGTCAAAGTATAGTGTCCATTCTTCCTCAATTTTCTGTACAATGGTAACTTCACCACTTGGGACTTCTTCAGAGATAGGGTACTGGACTTCGTCAGAGAACTCAGACAATAGATCTGCAACGGCTTGCCCCTTTTTGACGGTAAGATTAACACATGCAATATCATACTAGGATAATTGAAGAAGCCAATTAACAAGATGGCCAACGAGCATAGGTCGGGTTAAAAGGTACTAGATGGGCTAGGACTTGGTGACAAGTTGTATCTTCTAAGCCAAAAAATAATGTCGAAGACGTTGAGAGACATAAATTAATGCAAGGTAGATCTTCTCAACAAAAAGGAACCTTGATTCAGCGCCTTTGAGGTTTCGACTGATATAGTAAACTAGTTGCTCTTTGCCTTCTTGATCATCCTGGGCAACCAACACACTCACAGCTTTGTCAAACATAGATAAATAGACTTTAAGTGGCTTGCCTTGGACAAAGACAGATATGGTTGGGAGCTTAAGCATGAGACTTTGCAAATGCAAGAAAGCACATTGCTGCTCCTCTGTCCATGTGAAAGCAGCTTCTTGCTTCAATAAAGAGCTAAACGTGGACAAAATTTCTTCCAACGAAGGAATGAATCTGCAAATAGATGACACCTTGCCAATGAAGCTTCGTAGCTATTTGAGATTCTTTGGTGGCTATATGGTTTGAATAGCTTCAAACTTGGCTGAGTCTACACTGATACCGTGTTTGCTCACAAGGAAGCCTAGAAATTTTCCTACGGAGACACCAAATGCACACTTCGCTGGGTTCATCTTTAGCTTGTACAAGCGGCATCTATCGAAGACTTTTCTTAGTACATTAAAATGGCCCAGCCTCGTCTTTGATTTTACCACAATATCGTTAATGTAAATCTCAATATATATATGAATGAAATTGTGAAAGATCACCACCATGACTCTTTGATAAGTAGCCTCAGCATTTTTGAGCCCAAATGGCATGACGACATAGTTGAAATTGCTAATAGGAGTGTGAAAAGCAATTTTCTCCACATCGTTAGGCAACACACTGACTTTGTTGTATCCCCTGCTGCCATCCATCAGAGAGTACATCTCGTAACCAATCGTATTATCCATTAACACATCCATGTTTGGAACAAGCCTTGTTGAGGTCGCGAAAGTCAATGCAGCACTTGATCTGTCCATTCTTCTTTTGAACCGATACAATGTTGGCTAGCCAAGTGGGCTTCTTTGTTGGCTTGATAAATCTTGCAGCTAAGAGCTTTTCAACTTCTTCTTTAATTTTTAGAGCAACTTTGGGATGGAAGGCGCAATTTGGCTACACAACTAGCTTCATGTTAGGATCAACATTCAAAAAATGCGCCCCCAAGGTTGGATCGAGCCCAGGCATTTCATCATAATGCCAGGCAAAAACATCTTTGTACTCCCATAGTAGATCGACTATTTTGGCACTTTTGTCAACAGAAAGCATGGCGCTAACATGCACGTTCTTGGGGTTTGTTAGGTTACTTCCAAGATTAACAGCTTTGAGGGGCTCCAGATAAGTAAGTGCTGGTTGAGCCTCATGAAGGGTCGGTAATTCATTTGGTGGTACTAGGTGATCAGCTTCACCAGCAGGATTTAAGTGCTTAACAAGTACTTTATTTCCCACTTCAAAAGCGAGGAATTCGGTTCCGTCATAGAATTCTTGTTCATCAATTGAGATATTCTTTCTAGTGGTGAAGAAGAAGTGATCTGAGGATGCAGTTACACTACTAACGATAGGGCTACCCTGCATATGGCTAAGGAGACCCGCGCGCCTTCACAAGCTGTACTTGACTCTTCCGTCGAGCATGGCAGTTTGGGTGCATTTTGGACACATTCAGGCAGCCTTCGTAGTTTCCTTCCTCTGTCTCTTATGCTCTAGGATACTTCGCAAGTTGAGATCAAGATTATCTTTGATATCATTCCATGCTGGCATAATAGTGCCACTCAAACGGGACACTATTGCTTCGCTAGAAGAAGCAAACTTGACTCACGAGCAGGTGGATGAGTTGGCAGGGGACTCTTCCAGCTTAACTAGAGGTCTTGGTTTCAAGCCCTGGGAATGCAGCTCCGTTAAAACTCGTAAAGGAGAGCTTTACCGCCAGTTGGGTCCTACCCGACTCGAATCCAAATTAGTCGGTGATCCAGTGGGCTTCCGGATACCGTGTGGTCCACACCAAAAAAAAAAAAAGGAGCAAACTTGTCATAGAAAACAACTTCGATGAAGCAAGTCTTAGTCTGATCGAAAGGCAATGGGTTGGCAGAGATGCAAAAAACTTTCCCGTTTTGGCAGCCCTTGACACATTGATGATCAGTAGAAGGAATAATTTTGTGTCGGTGTAACCATGGCCAGCCCAGCAGTACATGGTAAGAAACTTCTACATTGATAACGTAAAATGTAGTTTGGGACTAGATTAGACCAACCTTTAATTCAAGTTGGATGTATCCTAAGGCGTGTTCATTGCTACTACCAAAGCCGACGATACTGAGCAAGGACCTGATGATCCTTCGTTGAGAAATTCTTGCAACGGTAATGGTGTTCAATGGTATTAGGTTGAGAAAAGATCCAATATCAACAAGTGCATGCCTAACACTAATAAAGTTAATCTGGGCAGATAAGTAAAAAGGCTTCCTATGGTCAGGATATGGTGCCTCCATATCTTGGTCAATGAAAGTGATGGCGTTAGAAGACTCCAGATAAGCACGATTAGCATGTGCCTCGACATTGAGACATTCTCCTCCGGTCTCATTGGCGATGGTGAGTATGGCCTCAGTAGTGAAACCAAGTTGATCAAATAGCATTTTGAACTTCGGAGTTTGTTGGAATGCACGGACAGAGAAAGTGGGTGTATCATCGTGAAATTCGATGATCGATGCGCTCGTTCCAGCGTTCTCTATGTGAGTGAGAATATTGACAATGCCTTGAGCATGGCGTGGAAGAGGATCTTTTTCCACCCTTTTTCTTCTATTTGGCACCTCTAACAACCCTTCTAAAACCCGTCGATGATATATCCTTCTCAAGGAAAAACAATCCATGGTCACATGGTAGACAAAGCGATGGTAGCGACAATACTTGGGGTTGCATTTGTCATCATCATTGGGCTAGCATTGCGGCTGAGGTAACGTGATGGCATTGTCAGCAATCCACTGATCTCAGAGCACATCAAGTTCTTTGACAGTTAGAGGAATAGGCGATGGCAATGCTGCATCACGATCTCTTTTTTTTAGGCCTTGCCTTGGCCACAGATGGAGACAGCCAAGGTATGAGCCGTGGCTTTCTTTTCCGTTGACTTCATCGCAGTCTTTCTAACAGAGATGGCCTAAACAGAAATAGCGGTTCTTCTAGCAACATCGAGCAGTCTTGCAAACTGGTTGATCCCAATGTTCTCAAGAACAATGCAATATTTTGGAAACATATTATTGATGCAAATCTCTACCAAGAAGGACTCATCATGGCCACCATAATAATTAAGTGCCAAATCTCTGAACCTTTTCACATAAGACATTAGATCCTCACTAGTGCATTGGTGGGTGTTATGGAGATCCAGGACAATGATGCGCTCTTTTCTCTAGAAATATTTCTAGCAAAATTGCTTCACCATCTCATCCCAAGAGCGGATCGAACCAGGAAGCAAAGTGGTGTACCATGTGTAAGCTTTATCTGAGAGAGATTTTGAGAACTCGCATAAACACAAATCTCTATCTCTAGCGTAAGCTCCCATGGCGTCAAGAAACTTGCTGACGTGCTCCACAACACTACCCTTCTTCCCATCATATTGTGGGAATGCAAGATTGTTGTACTTCTTTGGGTATGGCTTGGATAGAATTTCTTTTGAATATGGTGGGTCACAAACAAACTAGAAAGGAGTTGTTCCACGTCTGGAGCGCTCCTTATCCAAAAAAGTAGTAAGATCTACCATAGTGACAAAACCTTAGGTAGGATCAACCGCATTGGGTGGGGCTCTATCAATGCTAACGATTGCAGCCACCAGTGGTGCCGAGTTAACTGGTCATGCAACAGAACCTCCATTTCCATTGGTAGCCCCAATATGAACTTCCTGTGGCTGGGGCATCCCAGTGATGTTGATTGGCTGAGCCAAATCTTGCACAACATGTTGCGTTTGAATATTGTTAAGGAGCTCAGTAGTCCTTTGCTGGTCTTCATGCAAGGCCCAGATGACTTGGACTAAGGATGCAAGGCTAGGATCGGTGAGCCCTTGCAAGAAATCATTGAAAACATTTGTTGATGGGCGTGGTTGCTGAACCACCCGCCTATCATCCTGACCCTGCTCTTGATTCCCATCAGCAATACGAGATGAAGTGGCCTTTGTGACAGGCATGATTAGGAAAGCTCTGTTAAAAAGGAACAAATGCTGTCAAGTAAAGATGCTGGGAATATTATACCACTAAAGGAGAGCGGAACAAGATGAAGCTCTAGGACGATCTCCTCAATGGAGTTGCCATTTTTTGTTGGGGTGTGCTGGTGATGTAGCTTGATGAGTCAGCAGCAGTGATGAGTTAGCAACAGTGATGATGTGGAGGCTCACTAGGATGACACTCGAGGAGATGAGGGGGGGTTCTTTCGGCGGCACCCATCTCACGTGCACATGGTTACGTGTTATGGGCCATCCTGTTCTATCCAACGATGATATCACACAGCCAACTCCCTAGTGAAGTTGCAGAACATAAATCCCCTGGCCAAGCTACTAGAGCCGAAATACAAGAGCAAACTTCTTGTAGACTCGGAATGATTACACAACAACCAAAATCATCAAAAAGAGTGCACATATATGGTTGGGAGAGTGGTGAAGATGATAAGCATATAGGGTTGAAAGATTATAATTTTGAAGTTACATTCACACATAGATCACCATAACATAATAGTAATGACACCAAAGAAAAGCTCCATCATCTCTAGTGAACATTTTCACCCTATAATGCACAACTCATGTTGAACACAAAGGACGTAATGACCTTCCTTCTGAAATTTCTTTAGGAACAAAGAAAACAAGGAGGATAAACTCGAAAATAGTGATAGGAGAAGGAAAGGTGTTTGCTTGGGGACGCTTACAGGTGAAACTCTCAGTCCCGTTCTTTGATGCTCAAGAAAAATTATATGGGTGATGGAACTATAAGCTGTTGTTTTCCAACCGTAATATCTTGCAAATCTGGGAATACTCTGCAATATTGGAGATTATCATTCGAGGTTGGAAGTCATTTTGCAAGGTTAAAAATATAGAGAAATGATATTTCTAGGTGGCTTTTAACATGTGGGGTGATGGATTGCAGATGGAGTAATTTTCATGAAGAAGGAAGAATGGGGATCTGATGCGTGTCTCAAAGATCTGGGTTCTCCTCTGCATCCCCCCTTTTGAATGGCAAGGGAGGGATGATATATGCACAAGGGTAGTTCTGTAATCATACTTAATATGTCAGAAATGTATAAATGGGTCCAGGTGAGTTGTCAAGCTTAGATTGGTTCCAGGCACTATTGATGGTTGCTCTGACGTTAACATCATGAAGTTCCCATTGGTTCCAGTGAAGCTTTGCTGGTTCTAGCGATGGACTGGAAACTGGCCATTATTGGAAATTCTCCCAATCATACGAAACTCCGTTTTTAGGGGATGCTCAACTGCAACTGGCAAAAACACCACCTGTAGAGTGATTTGGTGAGTTCCCTAGGCTCTGTTTGGGATTTTAAGAGATCTTGCAAGTAGATAGTAATCTTCCACAGCAATTTCCAAGGTTATGAAACTTGTACAGCCACCCTTGCATTAAATATGGCTGCAAGTTGCTAATGGTGATTCAAGTGGCATCTCCAATCGATCTTCAATGGGATTTCCAACCTCTGGTTAGCATCAAAGGATACTGTCTTGGGAGTTAAGTTTGTTTCCACACCTTCACCACCTAGCCTTTTATGGTGAAATCGGTCAACATCGCCAGTGCCAAGCTTCACTAGCATGAATGTCGTGCTTTGCCAGAAAGGTAACGTTCACCTATCCACGCCTACCAAGCCATTACTCCCATAATTTATCTCGAATAATTCCCATGGGCTTGGATTCATGGGCTTGGATTCATGGGCTTGCGCTTATCTACGATAATAACAAAGTACATGTGAGCATATATTTGAGTATTTTAGATACAAGCAATATGTGAATATACGCAGCGAAAGGAGGAACTCCTTTATATGTTGAGGAAGACCATGTGGGTAATGTTTGCTGCTCCCATTTATTCACTAGCCGTGGCAGGTGTTGCTTTGTTGTTACTATGCATGGCTGACGTTGTGCCAGAATAGAAAATGGATGACATGGGTGTGTGCTGCAATATCGTTATCTTGGGCCAAGCTTCGTTGGTTGGTGATACCTACTAACACTTAGAATATAAAATAAATATGTTATAGATTGGGATTACCGTTGACCAATAACTTTGTCCCTTTGTATAGAAAGATGATGATATACATGACCACCGGCCATGTTGCACAAGTATTATGTGGATAGCTTTCCCATAACTAGAGGAACAACAGTGGCTGGCTTCGTCCTTGGCTAGAGTGTGAACTATGTGGAATCGAAAGAGCACTCCCACTAATTTGCCAAATCGTAAAGGGGTAAATCTCGTTAAACCAAACTCCGCCATAGTGATGAAGATGTGACAGAGGGAAGTGGAGTTATCTCCATGGAAGGGGGACGCCAACCACATCCATGGCTTCCAACATGACAAGGTGTGATACCACTGACAAACGTTAGCCCTTCTTACCGTACCCGCACCATCAGAGGGTGGTCCTAGTTGTTGTTGTCCGCCGAGCACCGGACCACCATGCACGGGCAACCACCAAGGGACCACCGACCGCTACTTGATGGATTTTCATCACTGGAGGGTAGTCATCTCGTCCGATTGCAACGTTGCAACTATTATCGACCTCACGCTAATCGTACTGAGTTGCATTGGTTCTTTGTCCATTTTCAAGAGCCAGTGAGATAGATATGTAGTGGATATGGTCCTTTGTCCATCGTTGAGAGCTATGTAAATGTAATATGATTAGCCCGTTGTCCATTGATTGGAACCAGTGATAAAGATATGTAGGAATGGATGCTCGGCCCATTGTCCATCGTTGGGAGCTATATAGATCAGCCTGTTGTCCTTTGATGGGAGCCATGTAGCAAAATAAGCTCTTTGTCCATTGTTGAGAGCCGCGAGATACAATAGAGAACATTATTGTAGAGGATATGGTCATCAAGAAGTGCCCAACCATGTCATCGAAGTAAACTTAGTCATATCGGGCCATGTGTGTGGAGATAGATGCTGGAGTGAGTCACATTCCGCGATATTTCCAACGAAGCGAATAAGTGCCACCATCTGGCAATGTTGATTCCACAATAGAAATTAGTAGAAAATTGGAATCACACATCAGATGTGGAAAGATAAGTATTGTGGTCCTTTGCTGATGTGGACCCACACATGTCATTAGTTACGCAGCCATGCAAATTCATCCCTCAACACCCTTCACTTCAGAGGCAACATTTGCCTCTACATTATAACACCTATCCCCTTTACCCTCAATTTCCAAAATATTCGAGGGAATTCCTTCTTCTCCACCCTCAATAATCTCTTTCCCACTGACCTCATCCTCAGTTCTCTCTGACCCAGATGACCCAATCTCCATACCCTCATTACCGTATTCCAAAGCCCTAACTTCCTTACTTGCTCCAACACTCAATGTTTCCTTAGAAGACATTTCTTCAGTTTCATAACTTTCACTGCATGGAGTAGAGGGGAATGAAGTCAGGATCTTCAAAAAGTTCTAATTCACGCTCAATGTCAGTCTCACTCCTCAACCTAACCTTCTTAAGAGGACTTAAATCTAAATTAGAAAGGGTAAGAGGAGAATAAAACTCTTCACTAGAATCAGAACTACCAAAATTCATGCGTTACCTAATTTCGGTCTTGAAGAATTAGCGTAGAAGTCACAAATAATTCAGAAGCCCAAGCACACAAGCTCAAACAAAACTGTAATAGCACTTCGATAGCAAAAATGGCAAAAGTAAAATATTTTTACAAAAATATATGGCTATATATACCAATACAAAAAAATGCTTCTACGGTTGTGATTAATTCTATCCAATAGTCATGATTACACTGATTCGAATTTGATGGTTAATTCCTAATGGAACCTTCTCGAATTCGACAGTTCAGTTTCGAATATGTCTGTTCCACTGTTACAGTTACTTTTTACAGCCCATATTTATTACACATGTCTTTTGACAAACAACTATCATATCAAAATTATATTAGGCTTTTACATGGGCCTTAGTAGCCCCAACCCAAATCCCTTTGTTTATACAAGTATTTTTAGTATTACAAAACATAAATGTTTTCAATGCTATAACTATTTCATTTCGGCTACGGCCTAAGTGACCTCGAGTCACCATTTTTACTTCGACTACGGCCTTAGTGACCACGAGTCACCATTTTTACTTCTGCTATGGCCTCTACGGCCTCAGTGACCACAAGTCACCATTTTTACTTCGGCTATGGCCTTAGTGACCATGAGTCACCATTTTTACTTCGGTTACGGCCTTAGTGACCACGAGTCACCAACTTTACTTCTACTACGGCCTCAGTGACCACGTGTCACCATTTTTGCTTCAGCCACGGCCTCAGTAACATCGATTCAACAATTTTACTTAGGCTACAACCACAATGACTGCAGGTCATTGCTCCATAACTTGTTTCTCTCATTTATTGAGTCTTTAACATTTTATCACACTTTATCATACATTTTCAAGTTATACACTACCTTTACTATCTCCAACTACATCATTCACAAGTGAATGACTTCGAGGGGGAATAGTGTAACGATAGGTCCGAGGTTAAGGACCTCGGACGTACTGCCATATTTCATTAATGACCGAAGTAGCCTGCAAGCTCAGTTCTTCTCAATTGTGTAGTAGCATGACAACTATAGTAGACACGGCTGCACTTGATTCTCTATCCCCGAGATGATTGCCTAAATGGACACATCAGACTCCAATTATCTTGTTAAGCAAGCCATGTGGATACCTATGTGGATACCTCATTAAAGCCTATAAATACCCCCAAGAGCCACCTCAAAAAGGTAATTGAAACTGACCTAATGCTTCTTTTTCCATAATTCTTAAAGGTAGACTAGACTATTGTTGACTTAAGCATTAGAGTGTTTATCTTAAGGATCCACTTTGCGGCTTTGCAGGTCATCCCGAAGGGAAGACTTGGACTAGAAGAAGTCACCTAGTTTGTTGCAATTACACAAATATTTGAGGTTACTTGAATATATTACCTAAGAATATAAGAAATACTCCAAAACATCATTAAACATCTTTTACATACAGTCCATAAAAACCTAAACAAAGCACATAAAAAAACACACAAACACCTTACTAACAAAATAATCAATTCCTATGCAACTTAAGAGTCTTCTTGTTTCTTTGATGCTTGGCAATGTCCCTCGTACATTCCATTGACCTTAAAATCCATTCACAATAAGAAAAACCACAACCAATTTCCTTGTTTTTTTTCCATTAAAAAGTCCTTCCTTGAATAGAGTCCAGCAGCCTTTCTTTACAACACGTTCCATTCCCAAATATATGAGTTTCTCCATCACCAAATATACCAAGCTACCATTAAAAATATAAGTCCAGCAACCTGCTTCCCACACACTTGCCCACCAACACCCATCACCCAAAACTCCGCTAGCCCCCAAACAGTGTTAGGTAAAACACCTTCCACCCCCCACCACAACAACACTTGCATCCATATATATTGACCCTGCCTCCCTACATCCACAAAACAAATGATCCCATCCCACCACCATCTCATTACATAAACCGCAACTCAACTCCTCTCCTTTAGTTGTTGATTACTTCTTTATCCTAAAATATCTATTGCTTTTTAATTTTTTTTTCCAAATCTAAATTAATGATTTAAGGATAATTAATGTTAAAAAAGATTTAATGTTAATTTATATATTTATTTATATTATTCTTAAAAAAAGAGATAATTTTTTTATAATAGAATAATTTAATTAAAATAAAAAGATAATAATAGGATTAAAAAAGAAAAAAATATTTGTCAACCTTAAACAATTGAGAAAATGACAATTAATTATTTTAGAACAAAGGAAATAAAAGTCTAACAAATGTGCAAGTACCTCTAGGTAATGCTTTTATACAATTAAACATCCCTTTATTTCAATACATAGTTCATTTTTAATAGTTTCATTTAAACAAATTATATATTCAATTTTTATTTATTTATATTATATAAAAACATTACCCAAAAAGAATAAAAGGGCCCTTATTCTTAGACAAACATAACAACCTAGATTTTTTTAACATGCATGATGTTTTTAGCTTAATTTGTTGTTATTTTGAGAGTTATCGTTCATGATCTTGTCAAATACCATCTTATCCATGTCAAGATTAAGGAATTAATAAAGAATTAACTACTCATTAGTTTTTCCAAGCAAATGGTGGTTAACATGGTGAATAACAAACTCTTTTATTAACTAATCTATAGCTACTACTCCATACAAAAACACAAATTAAATCCACCAGAGCATTTTTTAGAAAATGATTCATACAATTTTATAGTTATTGAAAACAAGAAGATTCATACAATTTTTCTTACAAAAATTTTCTATGGTGAAAATTATGATGGTTTCAGTTCACTCGATGGCATATGCGAATCAGAAAAGATTGTGTAAGTCACCTAGATTCTTCATCTTGGTATTGATCTATAAGACACTTCAAATTTGATTATTATGGCTATTTGATGAATTTCAATTGTACTAATTTG
Organism: Rubroshorea leprosula; assembly: GCA_020521535.1. Classification (NCBI taxonomy): domain Eukaryota; kingdom Viridiplantae; phylum Streptophyta; class Magnoliopsida; order Malvales; family Dipterocarpaceae; genus Rubroshorea; species Rubroshorea leprosula. Next base: position 273,202 of record BPVZ01000021.1, read on the forward strand.
CCATTCTTTACGATCATGTCGCTCGTGTCAAAATTTTTATTTTAAACAGCAAAAAAGGATTTTTATTAATAGAATACAAGGGGTATTCTTGTCCGTTTACATAGTTAGTTTACTGACTTCCTTCACAAAGTACAAAGTTAACTATCCTTCCTATTCCTTTTTCTATTGTTCTTCTACAACAATCTATCACATTCCTTTGGGTTCAACAACCATTTGAGAAGGAGAAACCTAACTGTCTTGATCTTGCTACTATCCATTGGTATGATCTTGCTTAAACTAAAGAGAATAGTCTATCCTCATCAATTCCAATTCCTTTAAACAGATAGTGATTCCTTTCTAACCATATGGTCCATGTGATAGCAAACCACACAACCTCCCATCCACTGTTGCTTTTCTTTTTACTTAACATACCAACGTCTTACTGGAAAGCCTCCTCTAACCTACAGTGCATTACATAACGTATCCCCCACCATCCTAAGCATTTTGACCACAATTTCCAAGCATACGAACAACTAAGCAATAAAGGTTCCACACTCTCAATGCAAGTTCCTCACAAATCACATATTGCTTGAAAGATTCCTCTTTGAGTACGCCTCTAGCTAGTAAATTATCTTTAGTTGGAATTCATTTATATAGTGATTGCCATATAAAAGCACACACCCTTTTAGGGACTAATCGATTCCAACATCTCTTCATAATTGTAGGTGTTCCTTGCTTTGAGGCATTCATCAAGAGCTTATAACATAACTTCACAGAATAACACTTGTCTTGCTCTCATTGCCAGATCCATCTATCCTCAACATTAGGTATTGGATTATTATTCTGTAGGACTTTTGTGAGCTATGCAATGTTATTCGCTTCCCTTTGGTGTGGTTGTCAACGCCACTTGAAGTCCTATTGTTAGGAATTATCCTTCCATGTTCCCATTTTAGCAACTGTAATGTCTTGTTCTGTTGCAAGTTGAAACAATCTTGAAAACTTGTCACACAAATTAAAATTTCCCACCCAATTATTTTTCCAAAATAGGACTTCAATCCCCTTTTTAAGTTTTAATCTAAAATTCTCTATCAACCATCCTTCGAACCCCTCCAATCCCCTATTCAAACTACAAATGTTCCTCCACCACTATGGTCCCTTTGTGGTCTTATCTTTAGCCCATTTTGTCCAATTACTACTATCCACTCCATATTTTTCTTCAAACACCCTCCTCCACAAACCCCCTCTTGGCATAAAAGTCTACTTCACCATTTTCTAGCAAAGAAAAGTTAAAACCCTTAAGATTTTTTACCCATAATCCCCCTACCAATTGTTCTTTACCAATATTCTCCCATTTCACCCAACAAATATTATTTCTATCCTCCCAGCCCCCCCTTCAAGAATCCCCTCCTAATTGAATCTATCATTTTAATCACACTTTTTGAAATAAAGTACATGGACATGAGAAAGACTAGAAGATTAGAAAGCACAGAGTTTAAAAGGCGATTTTTCCATCAAAAGAAAGTAGCCATGACTTCTAAGATGCCAACTTGTTTTTTGAATTTTCAATTAGAAACCTCCAAGATTTCAACTCTCATAATATTTGCTCCAATTGAAATCCCTAAAAAGATAAAGGAAATGTTGCCCACTTCATAGTGTAAGACTTTTGCCATTTTTGCAAGCCGATCATCCTCTATATTAATTCCCATCAACTTACTTTTGCAATAGTTTATCTTTAAGCTTGATACCCGTTCAAAAGTTCTCAAGATACATTTTAAAGCCACACATTTTGCTCAATTATATTTGCAAAAATAATTGTGTCATCTAAAAATTGAAAATGGGATACATGGTACTCCTTCCTACCAATCAAAACTCATTTGAACAAGTTCAACCACACTACAGATCTCATAATGCTATTAAGACCTTCTGCAACCATCACAAATAAACAAGGGGAAAGTGGATCACCCCCCTCAACCCTTTACTCATTACAAATTCCTTTGTTGGACTCCCATTTACCAACATTGATACTAAGTTCATCCTAAGGAGAACATCATCTACATGCACATGGAGAGGCAAGCTTTGTTGCGTAAACAAACTTGACAGTCCCAAAAGGACACCATGCTTCTACCAATTCCTCACACAACCATGCTCCAAATTGTCTCTCAATTTTCCCTTCTACTTCCTTTATACGAAAGGCCACCTCGCAATCAGATTCAATATGGCCCATTTTGCCACAAACATAGTAGAAGTTTGGGAGCCTCTTGTACTTGATATGGATCCTTTTGGTCTCAATCCAAGGTAATTGTATCAAATCTCCAAAAAGGGTTTATCAACTTCCAAGCACACTTGAATCCATAAAGATTTGTTGTGTTCTTCATCCACCTCCATAACTTTACTCCTTGCACAAACCCATTTGCAAGTCATACAAGTGCATCTAAAAAGGACTTGAGGTGAAGTTATATTGTTCAAGCGTAAAAGGATGATCAAACCTCTTAAAGATGATCGAAGAATTGCCAAAGTTCTATGGAGTTTTCATCAAAACTTTATCTAAGTCATAACTATTAACAAACTAAAAAAGATATAGTTTTTCACCAATTTGACTAACCTTTAATCCATTACTGACTACCAAGAGGAAAGCATGGCATTTAAGAACCCATAACATTGGTTTTCTTTCGAGTTAGGATTTTCTTTACCAAGTTTAGTGGGTGATTTAATGTATATAACTCTTCACTTAATGGATAATAAATCTATGTAGCTCTTATTATTCATTTATTTATAGGGCTTGTAGTTTTAAAAAGCGTTTAGGTGAATAAAATAATAAAAATATCAATTTTTTTTTTTGTTTGCATTCTATCTTATCTATACTTCATTCCGCACTTAGTTTTTTCACTATTTACTTGTTCATTATTTACAACGAAGTCATTGTTATTAACTCTTTCGACTTACAACTCCTCAAAAATAAAACTAGCATTAAAACGTTCAATCCAACCTAGACAAACATATGGACGATAAATCAAAAAAGTAGATGGAATTGTGCCAAAGTAAAGGCACATGGAAATAATACAAATAGAATGGTTTAAAAGAGAAAAAGATTTTGGGCCTAGCTCAAGACAGTTTCGCAAATATTCAATCCCACAAAATTAAACTCAGAGTTTTGAAAACTAGATTGGACCATTCGGTTAGACTAGTTTAATCAGTACCCAATAGTATAAATGGTTTTGATATACTTTTAAAACCATTTGAATGATTAAATCATTTAAAACCAATAAAACCACTTAAACCGATAAACCATTTGAATAAACGGTTCAATGCTTGGCATAAAGTTTTTGAGAAATTTGTCTCCTTTGAGTTCGAACTTACAACCTTGAAGCCCTTGCTCTAATCCTTTGCCACCAAGACAATGCAAATATTTGTGTCATCTGGTGCTTGGAATTTTATTTATCTCATAGAAATCTCAAAGATTTTAATAAAATTATTGATGACAACCTTAAGAGTCAAACACCCATTCTTCATGTTATACAATAAATATTCTTTCACTTGACACACAACCTTTTGTTTGCAAATTTATGCTTTACAATATATTTATTCAATTTTTAAAAGCACGATTATATTAAAGTTTGTTCTCAAGGAGACTCAAACCTGTGATCTCTTCTAAAATGAATCAATCACCTACCACTACGTGAAACTTTTTGCATAATAATATATTTATAGTATTTTGATCAACCCAGTGGTTTTACTAGTTAAACCATTCAAACCACGAACTAGAGGTGAAAATAGTTTGACCTCTGGTTTGGGTTTAAAAACATTGATTAAACTGCATTTCCTTGTTTACGAGTAAAAAGAAAGAGTACTAAAGTTCAACATATTAACTATTAAGTAATCCGATGGTAATGTCTTTTAACTGAAATTTAAGGTTGAAATCATTTAAGGTTTTGATTGTCTGGGGTGGAAGTAGATTAAGGAATGTAATAGGACTTTCTTTCATTGTGCAAACAGCAAATCAAAAATCAAAGAAAAAGTACAAAAGAAAAAAGAGTAATTAAGGAACTGGCTCAAGCACAAATAAACTACTCTTTTTCTTTAATTTTAATAGATTTAATTTTTAATTTAGAGTATTTAAATTTAATTGTTTATTTCTTTTAGATGTCATGCACTGTTTTTATTTTATTCTTATTTTAAAAAGATAATTATAACATATATTAAATAAAAAGATTTATTTAAGTTGTAATTAATTAAGGATAATTATTACATTATTATTTTATTTGACAGAAAACACTAGACCTTTTGAAAAAGAACCAAGAGAGATTATAAAAAGGATTTTTATAGCATGTATCTTAAGGATACATATTAAAAGTAAATTAATTAAACTTTTATTATTAATTTGTATGGAAAAACAAAAAATTAACTTCATATTTTAGAGAAATATCATGTGTATAATTTTAATAAGATAGCTAATAAAATTAAAGTAAACTTTTATTTTCTCCATAATAATTATTGAAAAAATAATTGGTGTACACTCAGTTTCAACACACTTTATGACATTTTTCTTAATTTAATTATTAAAGTATAATATAAGTACAACAAATTCAGTCAGTTTCAACACACTTTTTGACACCTTTTACATATTGTATGCACACCAACATCTTTAAGTTTATTTACTTTTAATTTCATATAAGAAAATAATAATTTTTTAATTAATGTGTTGTATAGTATATTGAACTAGAATATATACTAATAAGTATCCTAATTAATAAAAAAAAATTAATACACTCTTAGCATTATGGCACATGTTAGAAAAAACCATATAAAAAAGTAACAAGATTAAAGAAAATCAATATATTCTAACAATTAAAATACCAAAAACAATAATGAAAATACTAAAATATCCTTAATAAATCCACACCAAAAAGATTCATTAGAGGTATTTAAATGATGGTTAAATGCTTAATTTGGTCCCTTAACTTTATGAAATGCACATTTTTGGTCTCTCAACAATTTTTTGCACTTTTTTGATCCCTCAACTATACAAAATGCACTTCGTTAGTCCTTCTATTAATTTGGGCCGTTAACCCTGCTTAGGTGGCATTTTTTAAATTTTTTTTGATGATGTGAAGAGCAAAACTTAAAAAAGTGATGATATGCATAAAACTTCTATCATGTCACATGCTACCCTGGCGAAATCGAGCCAAATCCATCCAAATGAGTCCCACATCACCACTAAGAATTGCTTCTTTGCCCATCGGTTACTGTTTTTCTTCTTTCCATAAACGGTGTTCTTTTCATTTTCAAGATTGAAGTTCGACAGAACCCAGCAAATCTGGGTTCGATGTAACCTAGCAAATAGGTTTCATCGAACCCAGCTCGATACATTGAACTCAATTGCCCAAAAATCCCTCACAACAACCTGCAATTGCCCAAAAATCCCTCAAAATCCCTCACAACAACCTGCAATTGCCCAAAAATCCCTCAAAATCCCTCACAACAACCTGCAATTGCTCAAAAATCCCTCGCAACAACCTACAATTTGAATAATCTCTTGGCAAACAATCATATAACAAAAAAAAAAAAAAAAA
>BPVZ01000021.1:300899-319941 GCA_020521535.1 Rubroshorea leprosula
ATATATATATATATAGCAATGTCTGAAATTTCATTAAATAAGAAATAGAGATTACACATAAGATTGTAATCTCTAGATAAACTCACACAAGACTTAAAAACTCACACAGGGCTCATAAGCTATTCCTACATCACATAGGGTTTGTTTGGTTAGTAGGAGTGGCTATTTTTTTAATAGGCATATACGAATTACAATCATAATATACTATCTTGAATAGTTTGCATAAAAAGATTTTAGCGGGGGAAAATGAATCATATAAGTGCCCGTATCCAATCCTACTTAAATCAATCACTATGAGATTTTTCATAATATAAGAAAATAATGAAAAACTCAAACTCTTATGTAATTCTTGAGAATATAAACCCAAACAACTAACTAACACTACAAGAATTCATGACTTCACCAACGAGAAACCATGTCGGAAAGAAAGGTAATCACGTCGTTAAAACATCACTCCAACTTGGATTATGTCGAAAATAGCTTTGTTGGTGAAACCAGGCTCGGTAATTCATTTACCAACGTAGATGAGAATCACGTTGGTAAACTAACTCCTAATTACTGACAAGAAACATCTCTCAATATTAGACCGAAATAGTAACACCAGAAATCTGTTCTGGTAATCCACGTCGATGATTTACTGACAAAGATCACATATGCACCTAGGGAGGTACCTCAAAGTCTGTGCTATGCTAATAATTCACCGAGGAGGATCCTGTCCAAGAATTAGAAGTCACCGACGAAGATTACGTCTACAACTACAGGGGATGCTTTGCAATTTGAGCCATGTTAGTGATTCATTGAGGGGAGTCATGCTCGAGATTTGTAATTCACCGACTAAAATAACGTTTGCAACTACAAGAATTTGAGCGCCATTTTATGCAGTTTGAGCTAGAATTTTTAGGCACCATTTTTCTTTTCTCCTACTTACCGACGAGGATAACATTGGAAAATAAATTTGCAAAAATTAAAAAAAAATTCTTGAATTCATATTGATATTAATATATATTTTTTATTTAATTAAATTAATTTACAATTAAACATTAAGCAATTCATAATATTTAATATCATAAAAAATAAATATATATAATATGAAAATTTTACAATGTAAACAAAAAATTGTTGTATTCATTTATTTAAATTAAAGATTAAAACATAACTTAAAAAATAAGAATAAAATGACAAAGTTAAATATATAACCCAAAAAATTAAAGATTACCTCAATAGATGAAGATTTGCAGAACACCATTTCCTAAGAAAAGTATTTATATATAATTTCAACCCTAAAATAGCTCTAATCAACATATAAATGAAATTGAATGTTAATTTTCACAAATAAAATTTACTTACCCATTGATTATCTCCTAATGTTTCCTGGAAAACAAAATTAAGAAAAATTAAAATTGCAAATAAATTGATTAATAACACAAATTAGTATTTAATTAAATAAAGAGAAAAATGGTAGAGAAAAAGAGAGGAGATTGAAAAGATATAAACCTAAAATTATATGAATATATTGTAATTATAAGCATAAACAATTAATCTAGCAGCATTGAATGGAAGAGAAAGAAGAGTCACAACAAGAGGAGAAGAAAAAGAAGAAGAAGAATAAGAAGGAAGGTAAGAAGAAATAAGTCGGGCAGGGTGGTGGGCTCAGAATATATAAACCAATTTACCCATGTGGTGTTTGTCGGTATTAATTTTACTGACAAAGATCACATAGGTAGGTTACCGCAGGCTGGAATCCAAAAAGTAAAAATTTTGCAATTCGCACCCCAAATTACCGTCCAACTTCCCATTGGTATGTTAAGCTATTTTACCGGCTAAACATGTTGGAAACTTCAGTTTGCCGACAAGATGCATGTTGGAAATTGTCACTTACCGAGATGGAGCTTATTGGTAGCGTGGCAGGTAAAATTTCCTCTGCTTCCTTTCTAGATTTCATCCATTTTCCCTAACTTCCTTTCCAGATTTTGTTCATTTTCATGCCATTTGCTGAATTTATCCAACAAATTTCTTACATTTTAATAATTTTAGTGGACATAAATTTTAAAGAAATTTGACAAAATTCCCCCACATATATGATAAAATGTAATTTTTTTTAAATATGCATTTGTAATTCTATAATTTTGTTATAAAAAATGCAATAACTTGAAATTTATTCAATAAAATTTCTGTAATTTGGTCATTTTAGTTAGCATAAATTTTTTATAAATTTTGACAAAGTTTCCCCATACATATGATCAAAACCAATTTTTTTAACTTGCATTTGCAATGAAAAACACATATATTCTACAACTTTATAATGCTAAAAACAATTATACTTTTTCAACTATAACCATAATCACAACCACAAACACAAAGTATGGCAATCACACACCATTGTCTTAAATACCTACGATATTCAGTTTATAATAATTAACCTCCAAAGTAGTCCAAAACTTCATACCTTTTGAAGAATGATCACTAGAGGCCAAGCAAAATAGGATAAGATATTGTAATGAAAAGCTAAAGCTAGTAGTTTAAAGGACTAATAGAAATAAAGGCAACCATGCAAAGTGTGCAGATAATGTGCGTGGCAGAAAAAAAAAAGAAAAGCTAAGGACCCTAATAGTTTGGATCAAAAACAAGATGGTATGCATCATCTTGAGGTGGAAACTGCTGTTGCTACTGTTGATATTTAGGGACCATATGAGAGGTTTGTGTAGAATTAGTGGAGTAGGTGAAAGCTAAATTCATGCGAAGACCTAAGCCATGACCATGTGACAGATGTGGTGGGGCAACTGGATGATGACCTGCCTGAGGGGAGATGCCATAAGTGACTAGGGCTACTGCAACAGACTGTGCAATTGTTTGACTCATATTATTTTGAGCTTGTGTCATCTGGGCCAGCTACTGTTGCATTCCAGCTACTGTTGCATTACAGCAATTTGTTGGTGTTGTCTTTCTAACACCTCATTTCGTTTTGCCTGTGCCTCGTTATAGTCAGACATCATCATTGCTACTATTAAGTTTTCTTGGGGTTGTCTCTTCCTGTAAGTAAATCCAACCATCTCTAGATTTACTTGGGAGCCAATCCCTAGCATGAAATTAGATGAGCAACCTCCAACAGCCTTAACCCATGCCTCGTTATCCATATGTGGCCACGAACTAACATCAAAGCCATGGCTCTTTGTGCACTTCGCAACATAAGTATCTTGAAAAAATAATAGTAATAATAATAATGTTGTCAAAAGCAGTTTGAAAATAATCTATAAAAAAGGTAGACTTTGCTAAATAATTTAAATTAATTACATAAATTTTTTCAACACTTATAACTATACATTTTATCCTAATTTATATGTTATATATACTTACATATCGATGGTTTGCTTTTTCATTAATCCACGTCGGCTCTTGATCCTTTCCTGCCTTTTTTCTGAAGGTGTGTGTCTCTTTAAACTTCTCCTGATGGGGAGGTTGCACACCACCTCTAGAGTCAATCTGTATTTCAAAATATTGATAATGTAATTTCTTGGTTAGTATAAATTGACACAATTTATTGTTAAATAAAATTTAATATATTTAATTTTTTATTAATTAAGCTTGATTACCGTTCGCATCTCATGAATGCCAAAGCTAATAGACCCAGTGGTGTGAGTCAGCCTCTCCTTAGAACTCCTATTCTTTGCTCCCCTTGCACTGAGCATCTTATATTCATTAGAATCCCAATATGTTAGCAGTTGAGACCATATATGAGCTGGGATCCAACATGGGACATAGGTTGAGTCCTTCTCCCATTTCAACTTCTCATCCCTAAGATTGTCACTCCATCTATGTTTCATACAATTTAGGAATGCATCTTGTACATAGCCATTATCTACAGGATCCCACTAGTAAATTGTTTACAAAATAAGAAATGAATAACATTAGATGTGTGAGAAATGCAAATTCTAGTTTAGTAATAAAATTATTTATTTTTATTAGAAATTGCTAAATCTATTTATTTTTGTAATACCCCAAAATTTCTAGAGCATTAAAGTGTGAGTTAGGGACTTAATTGTGAAGAAATATCATTAATGAATGTAATAGCAAAAATTTTCAAAGTTCAGGGACTTAAAAGAAAGGAAATTAGGATAAGGATTAGCTGATATTTTTATTCCTTTTCTTCCCAGCCATACACGTTTTTGCTCTGCTCTTCTTCTTCGTGTAGCCCGACAAGCTTCCCCCCAAGCCACCGACTTCTATTTCTTGAGAAAATTGGTAACAAGCTTGATTTTTTCCCTTCCTTTTCTTGTTAAAGAACTGATTTTAGGACCTAGAACCCTCCCTTTGAAGTAGGAATTTCCAGATTTGCTCGGCTCTTCCTCCCCTGTCCGCCGGTGCTGCTAGGTACGAATTTCTGGGCATTTCTCTAGTAAGATTCAGCCATGAATCCCTCTCTTTAACCTTGAATTAGGTTGGGTTTACTCTAATTTCCTCTTGTTCCTTCAATTTTGGTAGCTCCCGTGACATCCCTTCCCCTTTCCCGATTTCTGCCAAGCTCGCCAGATCCGGCTTCTATTGCCGGAAATATTCTGGTAAGTTAACAACCCTCCAAGCGTGAAATTTCATCAATTAATTACTGCCTTGTGTTGTTGAATTTTATCAATTTGTTGCTGCCCCGTGTTGTCCGAATGCTGTCCGAATTTCTACAGAAATATGGAAGAATTCAGTAGCATAAAATGGGTTTTGGGTTGCTAATTCGTGTAGAATTCTGTGCGGTTGTCCCAGGAATCATTTTTGCTGTTTGAAGTTGTTTTTATGCCATTTTAGTTATCCTGGAGAAATTGTTCTGATTGATTGCTGGTAGATGGAAATTTGTGGCAACGAAAATTATGAAAATTTCCTTGATTAGCTACTGCTTTGCCAAAGATGGAAAATTGAATAAAAGCCATGCTCCCCATTGTTTTCCGTGAGTTTGGGAAGCTTTAAATATATGTAAATGTGTGTATATTTAATTGGTATATATATATATATGTATACCCAATCCGGATTAATGCTAAAATTCAAAAAGAAGAAAAGAATAAATAAATAAATGAATATTGCAGTTTTGGGGTTTTGCCGACAACGATAAAGAGGATGAAATGCTTAGTTTTATATGAGAATAAAATTAGAGGTGTTCGATCATGAGAGATTGACATAAATTGCGATGTTGTGTTAATATTCTAGCGAGGGCTGAACATGTTTATTTGGAGGAAGATGTCCTCCTTGTTGAACCTGCAGGATTTCCAAACATCTTGAAAAATGAATAACAAAATAGTTATTGATACATTTATACAAATAACAAGTAACAAATTTAGAACAATCATACAATGATTCTATTTTATATGAAAAATATATAACTTGATAAAACAATATATATAAGACAAATAAATTTTAATACACATATTTAATGAGTAATAATACAAATGTTTCAATTAATCATCATTATTATCGTTGTCATCATCATTCTCAACATTATCACTATTTTTCGAGGATTCTAAATCTTTTTCTTCTCCATAGTCCTCTTCTTCTTTAGATGTATTAACATCAACTTCAACTTCTTTTGTAATACCTTCTGCACATAGTTGAAGTAATTGGTATGCAGTTAAATATATAGATAATGAAGAGCCTTGCATTATGAGGGGGTCATCATCTTGAAAAATGTCATCAACCTCTCATGAAGATGAGGTAGATGAGGTGTCATTAGATGTCTAGATTTGATTTTACATGTTGCCAACCATCCCCGGGTAGTTCTATCTGTGGTTGCCGGATATAGAGTATAATAAACTTGTTGTGCTTGATTAGCAAGGCAAAATGGCTCCCTTGTTGTTAGCTTAAACCTTGGATTGACATCAACAATTCCATGTTCAACATTGACACGTATTCCTTGGGCCGTGTCATACCAATCACAATTAAATAATATTACAGTCTCTTGTTGGCTTGAGTATCCATGAAGCAATAACTCGATCACTTTTTTTAAGACACTATAATAATCAGTTTCATCTGTAGAATTAATGGTAATTCCTTTAACACAAACACTACAGTTATATGTGTTTCTATTATTAGTAAACTTTTCAGTAAAAATTCTGAAGTTGTTCACGTAGAACCCATTATAAACATTCACTTCAAAGATTGGGCCAATTGCAAGGTGAATAAGTTGTTCATTGATTTCATATTGTCCACTAAACACTTATATTTGAAAAAAAATTTAATTTAGTAATATTTATTATTTAATTAAAATTTTGAGAAAATAATATATAACAATTTATTACCATATTTTTAAATCATGAAACAAAATTATTTGTTCGCAATCTTTGTAGTTGTTTATATGGTAAATTTGCACCAACTTCTTCCTCAAATTTATTGTAAAATAATATTTATTTATTAATTAAAACGTTGTGAAAATCATATAGGCTATTATTTTCCTAAGAAAAGGTAAAACTTACATTACCCAAACATCAACCTACTTGCAATTTAGCAAGACATATAATTCAACTGCATCTTCTCCTCCAATGTTAAACATCGTGTACGTGATTAGGCACCTATTGATTCACAAGGGGAACAAAATACGGATAACTTACCTAGGATTTTGGTTCTAATGCCGCCATAGTTCCTTAGAGGTTGATTCCAGGTTGTCTCAACATTGTCCCCAAAATAACGAGAGCAAAAGTGGGATATCTCATATAATATAAATGCCTCGACAATTAATGCCTCGACAATTAATGCCTTGACATAATTTTTATTCCCTATGGTACTCTTAAGTTTGCGCATGCGCTTAAAAGAAAATACTAATAAGATTAATTTTAAAAAAAAGTAATCAAAAGCAAGTTTTAATATTATCAATTTCTTTGTATACTTTACCTTTCAAATGGTACATCCAATGGAATTAAATAGGACCACCAACTTTGGTCTCATATGAAAGATAAATTGCTAGATGCTCCATAGAATCAAAGAATGTTGGGGGGAATATTATTTCTAACTTACAAATTATTTCAACAATCTTTGTCTCCCACTTATGCATCTCAGTAACTCTAATGACCGGGGAAAAAAGTGAACGAAAGAAGTTACTAATGTTGGCCAAAGGACCCTAAATAGCAGATGGCAATAGACTACGAAAAGCAACTGGAATTAGTTGTTGCATGAAAACATGACAATCATGTCTTTTCATCCGGAATAGCCTAGACTCATTCAAGTTGACACATCTTGATATGTTGATAGCAAACCCATCTGAAAAGCACAACTGTTTTAGCCATGCACATAAAAGCTTTTTTTTTTTTTAATGTCAATGCATAACTAGCATTAGGTTTCACAAGTTTACTATGCTTATTATATCTCATGTGCAGTTTTCTTCGATCATAATAAATGGCTAAATCCAATTTTGCTTTCCCATTGTCTTTTGTCTTATTGTCATTCATAACAGTGTATTATATTATTAAAAAAAATTTTCTTACAATGCATTACATCCATATTATGCCGAATAAGATTATTATGCCAATAAGGAAGTTCCTAAAAAATGCATCTTTTCACCCAATTATGGATGTTCCCAAAACCCTCAATTGTTCGATTTTCAAAGGGTTTCCCAAACAACACACCAGGAAGGTTTTCAACTTGGTGACACATTGAAATACCATCCAATTAAAGAGGGGGACCACCTAATTCAATATGACCCTTTAAGAAATTACTCTAATCAAATCTAAAAGGATGTGATTCGGGTAAAAACTGGAGATGATAGTAAAAAAAACATGGTTTCCAACCATTTTGAAGATAAAAAGATCGTGTCATCTCCATACAGTAAGAATATGACAATTGGCCATGAGTGCTCCAACCAAATATCATACCATAACCCGAAAAATCAGTTATGGTCCACATCAACATAACTCGCATTATGAAGTTTTGCTTACAATAACTATCATGTTTCTACACCATTCGACAATAACATTTTCAAGTCTTCAATTAAAGGTCGAAGGAAAATATCGATATTTCTACATGGGCTTTTTGGACCTATAATGACCAATGTAAGAAAAGTAAACTCTAGTCGCATGCATATCTCTGGCGATAAATTATAAACAATAAAAAAAAACTGGCCAACAAGAGTAGGAGGTTGAAGAATGAGCCCATGGGTTAACCAACAGTAACAAGACCTAATCGAACATTATGAGGTTCTCTTTTAAAAGAAGGATGCATTTGATCAAAATGTCTCCATGCTTCTGATTGTGCTAGATGAATGACTTCATCTGTATCACCACAACATTTCAAATGCCATGTCATGTACTCAGCTACTTTTTGAGACATGTATAGCCTTTGAAGGTGAGGTATTATTGGCGAGTACCAAAGAGAATTTCTTGGAATGTCGTTTTGTCTTGTCCTACCTGGATTTCTCTGTTTATACCTCGCTTCTCCACAAATTGGACATGTAGTCAATGTTTTAGTATGCTCTCCATAATATAAAAAGCAGTTATTAACACAAGTATCAATTTTTACATAACCTAACCCAAGCCCTTTCATATATTTTTTGTACTTCATAAAAGTTTGCAGGAATTTTTTCTTGATCTTCAGCACTTAACAACCTCTTACATCCTTTGAGAATGGCATTAAAACCATTAGTACTTATATTATTTGCAATCTTTGTATGCAACATATAAGAGAGCCAGCTAAACACTGTCTCATTTCTTTTAGAACTACTAAGTGGAATTATAGATGCATGAAGCAAGTCATAAAATGCCTTTGCTAGATTGTTTGGTTCCTCGTCCAGATGTTAATTGGGGAAATTACCTTCTATTTCTCGACCATCATCATCCTCTGAACAAAATGCATCATACTCCATTTCACGAAAGTCATTCTTTTCATCATGGTGTGTATCTTGGTTGTGTGATGATTTTCCCAGATTAGTATCAAACCATGGATCTGCTGAATTCACAAATGTCTCACCATACGCCCACCAAACAGAATAAGCATTCATAAAATTATACTTAATAAGATGGTCCCATACCATTCCCCGAGTCATCAATGGTAAATTAAAATATGTAGTACAAGGACATCTAATTAAATCATTCAGTTGAAAACCAAGGTTATTGCATGCAAATTGAAAGAAATATTCAACTTCATTATAGAACTCATTATATATCTCTTCTCATGGAGTTCGACGTCTATACATCCAACTATGATCCTCCATAATCTTATTAAATCAATAAAATAAAAATAATAACATGATTAGTTTCAAAATAATTATAATATCTTTTACATATTTTATAGTTGGGTTAAAACCCTAATTTATCATACATATATATATTAAATTTATTCATCAACAAAATTTATCATACACAAATTATTGATTTTTTATTTAATAAAAAATTAATATTTAACCATACAATTATAAAAATATAATGAAAATGAAACTTACTGTGTAATTAATGAGGATCCACAAGAGCTCAAGTATTAACCTACAAAATAATTATTAAAATATTAATTTATATATATATTCAATAAGAAATTTCTTTATATGTCATTAAATTATAAAAATTACATTTAAAATTAACATAATACAACTTAAAATAGATACAACAATAAAATAAGATCAATTATTAAATTGCTAAAAAGTAAGGTTGAAATACCATTTTTAGTCCCTAATATTTTAGATTTATACCAAAATTATCCTTAAACTTAAAAAATATCGAAACTATCGCTAAACTTTAATATTTAATACCAAAATAGTCCTTATCTTAACGAAAAGTGTTACTTGATTCATTATTTTGCCATAAAATCAGTTTATTTTTCAAAAATTAATAATATAAAATTAAACAATTATATTTTACTATCATGATATATTTTTTCAATTGTATTTATAAAGTTGAATAAATAAATTAGTACTTATAATCAAAGTTTTAAGGTCTAAGTCCTCAAATTTTAAGGACTAAATTGGTACTAAACTTTTTTTTAGGGATTATTTTAAGTTTTAGCATAATTTTGACCTAAATCAAAAAGTTGAGGGACTAACATGGTTATTTAACCAAAAAATTTAGGTCCTTCAACTTTAAAGTTTACATAATTTTTGTCTCTCAACTTTTTTATATATTTTTTTAATCTTCAACTATGAAAAATACATTGTTTTATAGTTAAGAGATAAAAAATGCAGAAAACGATAAGACATGAAAATTGCGTAAAACTTTCAAAATGCACAAAAATCATATTGAGCCTAAAACGTACTCAAAACAACAAATCAATCTAAAAATGCTAGCTAATATTAAATACTTAATATAAAAATTTCATCATTAATGGTTGAAATTTCACTAAAAATTTATTAAAACATTATTCTTAACTATTCATCAAATTTATTAAAAAAAATCTAACAATATTAACTAATATCCAATGAACTAATTACTGACAATATTTGATGGTTTAAATTTCAGAAAAAATAAAACATACATAAAATATATAAAAAATAATAATATTACTTAAGTTTCACTTACCATTGCTTGATCTAATACACTGTAACAAGAAAAATGTTCAGTGATTCGACGAAGGAAAGAATGGAAGAGGGAAGGAGAGCAAGAACAACTTGTGGACAGAAGAGGAAAATGAAAATGAAAGGAGGAAGACCAAAATGAAAGAGGAAGGGGGTTTAGCAGGGAATAGGGACCCTTATTGACGAGATCCACATTGCTAACATTTAAAGTTGATCATCTCTATATTGCTTCAAAATTCTCGTTGACCGAAACAATCACTGACAAATCTTTGCTTGGAAAATATCTCTTACTGACGAAAATCTTATCAGTAATCTAAATAAAAAGTTGCAAAATTAGGCACCAACAGTCGAATTCACAAGGAGTTGGAAATTGGGAAATTACCAACGAGTAATGTCGGGATATTGGGTTAAAAAGCTGCAGCCCCAGTCGCAGGTAGCCGAAGTCACAGGGTTGGGTTAGGGAATGGGAAATTACTGACAAAAAGAGCGTTGGTAACTTTACTGAGAAAATTCATGTTTCCAATAATTAAGTTACAGGCCACCCTTTCATCAGTAATTTGGGTTTTGGTCCGTCGATGCTAGATTGACTATTGGTTGATATTATCGACAAGGAACACGTATGTATTGTATTAATTTACTGACAAATATGTTGTCTAAACTAGAAATAATATATTTTACTACTATTTTCACTGTTTCTGGATTTGCAAACATGTTTCTTGTCGGTAAAATCCTGCTTCACCAAGAAAGATTCTTACGTCGGTGAGTTTTGATCGGTGAAGTTGGGTTTTCTAGTAGTGTAAGAAAACTGCTTGAGAAAATTGGTCTCTTGTTATGTCGAGTTTTTTAGATCTACTTGAAAAATATTTTTAGATTTAATGTCATAGAGAACCAATAATAATCATTGATATAAATCAATTGACTACAGTGAAACCTTTATTAGAAACCTAAGGATAAAAATCTTTATTGACAATATAAAGAAGATAAGAAAACTTGAAAGAAGAATGCCTACACAAATCTCAGGATGACAGAGCATACTTAGGAAGATTCTAAGGAGCCTGTCACCCCAAGAAAAGAGAAGAAAGATAGGCTAGGGTTTTTTTATAGAGAGGATGTAGATAAAAACTAGGGTTTATTGTAGGAGTGGCTATTCTTTAGTCAAATTATTAAAATAAACTTAAATTAAAAAAGTTTTCATAGAAATCTAAGAATAAATAAGTCTTAATGTCAAAATTTTCATTTATATTGGCTAATAAATAAGGAATGCCTATTTCTTAAAAAAATAAAAGAAATACATGCCTAGCTCATTCATTCAATAATTTAGTAGAATATTGTTCATATTAAAACTAAGCTATTTCTGGCTTTTTAAAGAGGTTTATTAAACTTATCTTATTTTTATAGTTTGATCGCGAAATAGCTACCACTAGCAACCAAACATGATCATTTAATAATACGCAATAACCATTCGTAAATAGATCTAGACAATTAAAACTAAAAATCACCTAATACTATTAGCTTACTGAAACAAAGTACTCTGGAAGTGCAATAAGAAGGTTATAAATACTAAAATTATTGGTTTAGAATTACTATTAAGTTGCAAAACATATTCCATGAATGTGCCTATGAATTCAAATAATTATGCCTGAATATCTAGAAAAAGTTGTGCCCTTTACTTTTCTAATATCATCATCCAATCTAGATTGTATTGCACTATACAATTAAAAATTATTGATTAAATCCATTCAATAATTTTTATTTTATAATTTAATACAATTTAAATAACAAAACAGAATTTCTTTGCTTTTATTGATAGAATTTAACAAATACTAAAATCATTGTGTGCAATTAAAGAAATGACATTGTGCATGGGCATAAATGATTATGGCAATACATAATTGTGCCTGGGGACACACAGTGACATAGGCAGGCAAAAGGTCATCTCCACGAGGGCCCAGTTAGACTCATCAACCTTTCCCACCAAAACTTTGATTAAAAGAAAAATAAAAATCATAAATAAATACAAGGCAAGATTCCTAGAAGGGCCCCTCAACTTGCAAAATTTGGAGGCTTTCACTCCCAAATTATAATTCAAAGATTTTAATGAAATCAGGATAAAAGTTAACGAAGGAAAAAAAATGTTCATGGGTCACATGTCCGTTATGATTCTGTTTAGTACTTGCCGCATCAGCACGTGCCGAAGATTGCCGCAATGTATAGCAATGTGGCTGTGGAAAAATAACAAAAGAAAAGAAAATTATAAAGAATTTTTACAAAAGTTTTTTGTTTGATTTTCATATATTGAACTTGAATCAAATTTGAGTTGCATCGAATTTGAAAAAGTCTAACTCAATTTTGGCTAGTTTAGAAATTGAGCTCGAGTAGTTGATAAATGGTTTTTCAGTGGATTAATTACGTTTTTTAATTAATTTATATTAAAAAAATAAAAATCAATTTTAATTTTATTAATTAATTAATTAAAAAGTTTTACAGGACATTAATTTTTATAATTTTTTTATAAAAATTAAATATAAAAATATAAATAATACATTATTGTGACAAGTTAAATAAATCTCTGATAAAATACTTAAAAACTCTTTTGATATAAAACCACTTATAGGAATATTGTTTTTCTTTTTAATTTATGAAAGAAGTAAAAATTGAAATGTTTTACTAATTAAAATGTTATAATTTTTTATAAAATTATTTAAATATTTTTAATAAATTATTTGGTTAATTTAAAATATTTAAATAATTTTATAAAATATCCTATTTATAAGATATCTTAATATATTGTGTTGGTAAGCTTTTAAGGTGTTAGGTGGAATAAAATGGCTTAAATTTAACTCACTAGATGGTGACCCACATTATCTTTTATTTTAGGTTTAAATATTATTTTGGTCCCTCAACTTTTCACTTTGGCATCAAAATTATCTTTTAACTTTAAAAAGTATTAAAATTATCTCTAAACTTTCATTTTTGATACCAAAACAATCTTTCCATCAGTTAAATGGAAATGTAGCATGTTAACTTGCCAGCAAATCAATTTTTTTTTTTTCTTAACTAGTGACATGAAAAAAAAATATATAGTTGGCAACCCTTTTTTTATGAGTTGTTATTTTTATTTAATTTAAAAATAAAAATTTCTTTTTTTTTTCCATCCATGTCATCTCTTCCTTCTCTTTCACTTTCTCTCTCCTTTACCTTTCCTTTTTGCCCTACCTCTGTAAACCCAGATTTGGGTTCTCTCTCAAACTTCATCTTCTAAACTTCATCTTCTTCCATCTTTCCTCTTTACTTTCCCTGATCATCCTTCTTCTTTCTTCTTCTTATTCTTTCTCTCTCTCTCTTATCCCTTCTTCTTTCTCTCTCAATCCCAGATTTGGGTTTTAAAGAGTGACGAATGATGTTTGGTGCTCATAAAATCACCCACCAATAAATCACCCAGATGTGGGTGGTTATGAGACAATAACTAACCCAACTCGTAATAATTAGGAGCAGGTTTCTAGGTCTAGACTCTGGTAAACAAAAGAGAGAAATCGAAGAGAAAGAAGCAAAAAAAGCCAAAGTCTCTCTTTCTTTCTCTGTAGCTGATTTTGGTAAAGGTGAGGAAAGCGAAGCATGAAAGCAATGGACCCTAAATCTGCTTGCTTTTTTTGTAAGGATATCATGATTTCTTCTATAATTATCCCCCTCTTTGATTTATCTCTTACTCATTATTTTGAATTCTCAGCCATAATTCCGATTTGATTTCAATTCAACGTTTCTTGCAATTTCACAACTAGATTTTCGCTTTTCTATCCCCATTGTTGCATATTAAGAGCTTTCATTGAAGTAGGTAGCAAGATTTGATTTTTCATTCTGTTCATTAGGGTTTTCTCCTACCCACGTTGAGCTGGTTTGCTCTAAATTAGGGCTTTTTGGGGTTTAGTGTGTTTTGCCTTCTACTGTTTGTCTTGGAGTAGATAGTCTTATTGGGGTTTTGCTCCAAAAAAAGTTCGATCCTTTGTGGGTTTTAAAGGGTATTCTGGTGTCTCTAGGAAGTGGGTTGCGGTTTGTGGAAGCTTTCAAGGATATGTGTTTGTGAAGTTCGTGTTCTGCTGGTGTTAGGTATTTATTGGTGGGTGACTTTATGAGCTGCTTACGAGCATAATGTTTTTCGGATTGTTCTTCCAATGGAGAAATGAATTTCATCTAGTTGTTTAGAAAAATTGCTCCTAGATTTGGTTAGAGATTTAGCAAAGGGCCTTGATAACATGCCATGTGAGAAGAAAACCTCTACCAATGGTCACCTTCTTCGCCGGACAATCCACGCTGAATGATTTTGGACGTAAATTAATGAATAATTTCACATAAAGCCAAAGAAGGGAGCAATTTTTCTAAAACTCATATTTGGGTTTGAGAGAGGAAGAAGAAGGGAGAAAAGAGAGAGAGAGAGAGAGAGAGAAAGAAAGAATAAGAAGAAGAAAGAAGAAGGATGAGCAAGGAAAGTAAGGAGGAAAGAAGGAAGAAGATGAAGTTTGAGAGAGAACCCAAATCTAGGTTTGCAGAGGTAAGGGAGAAGGAAAGGTAAAGGAGAGAGAAAGTGAAAGAGGAAGAAGAGATGACGTGGATGAAAAAAAAAAAAAAGAAATCATTATTTTTAAATTAAATAAAAATGACAACTCATAAAAAAAGGTTTGCCAACTATGTTTTTTTTCCCACATCACTAGTTAAGAAAAAAAAAAATTGATTTACTGATAAGTTAACATGTCACCTATCCATTTAACTAACAGAAGGACTGTTTGGTATCGAAAATAAAAGTTTAAGGATAATTTTAGTACTTTTTAAAGTTGAAAGACAATTTTGATGACAAAATGAAAAGTTGAGGAACCAAAATGGAATTTAAACATTTATTTTAAAGTCACGCAGTTATAATATAATTATGTCATATTATTATATAATTTTTTTAATTTATTTATAATATTATATGTATTTTTTTATTTAATAATATATTATAATTATAAATTTATAATCATATGTTACATTATAATTGTAGCATTATTATTTTATTTTTTAATTTTTTAAAAATATTTAGAATGTTATTTTATCAAATGACAGTTGCTTCACGATTAATCCCTTACTTCAAGACTATCCTTTCTTGAATCACTTAAATACAGGTCATCGGCGTTGGGAACGGAAAATTGAATCTTGATAAATAAATTAGAAAGTAAACTCTACGTCTCCATCTCCTTGAGTGTTTAAATTTTTTTCAAAATAAATAAAGAAAAAGTGTAGTGTGATTTAGATTATAATAAATTGTACAATATAAATCATTAAATAGAAAATTGAGTCCTTGATATTAGATATTAGGAGTCTTTTTTTCATTTAATAATTTATATTTTATAGTTTAATGTAACTTAAATTGTAAATTAGGTTCCCATAAACAAAGAGTTAAAAGTATTTTATGTTAAAATTTGCTAAAAGTTAACTATTTTAATTATCCAAAATTTGAAATAAATGGTTTTTCTTTTAGGAAGTTGGATGAGGAGTTATATGATAAAACTTTTCTAAACTCTTTTGTATCTTATCTTAAGATTTAAACTCAAATCTTCTAACATAAAATGCTTGTTTAGTTTGAGAAAAGGAGACAAAAAGAGAAAATTTTCTATTCAATTAACAAAAAATTAGAAGGAAGTCCAGGGGAGGGGTTTTCCTTTATTTTGTTTTAATTTTTTTTATATATATTTTAGTCTAACCAAATAAGAGAAAAAAAAATGTAATAATCTTCTTTTCTCCTCTTCGTTCTCTTAAACCATATAAATCAAGAGGTTTAGACTCTTAGCTAATAAAATTTATCTTAGAAGACAAACTCAAAATGGTTTTTAAGTTATAAAATGATTATATTGAAACATGCTCCGTACCAACAAAATTTTTCTTAAAACTCTTAATTAAATGAATAGATATTCATTTACACACAAATCTTACATATATACTATAAAAAATCATAATCATTCATTTTTTTATTTTTAATTATTGAGATTTATTTATTTTTTTATCATATTTATTAAATATAATTATCTTTTTTTAAAAAAAATTATTATAAATATCAACTTTTAAAAATAAAGAGATAAATGATTAAGATGTTGTATAAATATAGTGTGTAAAATTTATATATAATTAGATCCATACTCTAATTAAATACCCAATTAATTATAAAAAAATATTTAATGAACGCCTAATGGCTTTAAATCAATCATCAATAAATACTTATACATTTTCTTTTTTTGATGCTGTGAATACATTTTTTTTAAACATACCTTTTAAAGAGTAATTTAAATTTAACATAAGGGGAAAGGGATCCATTTATTAAAAAATTGATTGTTATGCAATAAGAAATCAATTTAATTTGTAATTATAAAACAAGAGTGTTGAACGACAAATTAATAAGTGTGGATGCTGTGAGCAAATTAATATAACACCGGGTACTAAAATGTAAACAGCCGTTGAAATAGTTTGTATTAAGTATTATAATTCAACCTTAAAAAGAAATTAAGAAATCTAATTATAGTAAAAATATTTTTTATTAATTACTACAATTCAATTTTGAATACAACTTGGCATCTATTTTCATCAAGAATTGATTAAAAATTCTAAAGAAATACTCAATGAATATTTTAAAAATAGAGAAAAGTGCATTTTAGTTCTAACTCAAAAAAATTAGAGTTTTAATTTTAAATAACATTATTTAATTTAATTAAAATTTAATTTAAGTTTTAAAAATTTACCTTATTAAATGTTAATACCTAGATTTAGTAACAAAGTATATATTTTAATATAATCAGTTTTTAAATCTATATATCAATATTTAATAAAATGAGTTTTTTAATTTTGAATTAGATTTTCCTTTTCAAATGCAGGAATTAACATGTAATAAAGTAAGTTTTTAAATTTTGAATTAAATTTTAATTAAATAAGAGGTTATTATTTAATATTGAGATTTTAATTTTTTTTTAAAAAATAGGACTAATACCTGCTATTCTCTTAAAAATATACCTATTAAAGATTAATTCAAATTAAAGTGAAGGGTGTTAGACCTATAGACTAGAAAATTAATTCATTCTATAATTAACATAAAGGGTATGGGACCCTAATTCTCAAACCATCAATAAATTATCAAAGAATTATCTTATCCTAGTATCTAATTACGTCTTCATCATATATACAACATAGGTAGTCTAGGGAAGAACGAATTAATCGGTTCTCTTAGTGATTAATATCATAAATTAGTTTAATATTTTAATAAAGAATTAGATAATGAGAGGTATTTAATAAAGAGATATGTGGAGGAAAATAAACATAACATACTAGAAGATAAAAGAAATTATAATATACTAAAATATGACTAAATATTATGGTGTTAAGAGAAAATGTGCAAATAAAAATATTAACTTTGTATTTTTTTCTATTTAATTATGTTAATTTTATCAATTTTGAAATAAAAATATCAATTTTCAATTTTTTTCTATTTAAAAATGTTAATTTTTTTAAAAAAAATCTATTTTTCACATCAACATCACCATTCGATTAATCCCTAACTAAAAAAAATTGAAAATTAATATCCTTATATAGAAAAAAAAAATGATATTTTTAAATAGAAAAAATTAAAAATTGATATCCGTATTTAAAAATTGATAAAATTAATATCTTTAAATTAAAAAATATATAAAGTTAACATCCTTATTTACACATTTTTTTCCGGTAATATCCTTACTAACATTGTAAATATTTCTCTTTTCATCTTAAAATAATAGATATTTTTTTATTTAAAATTTGTTTTAGAAAAATAATTGTTTTTTTATATTTTAAAGGAGGTAAATATTTTTTTTCCTACTTTACCCTAATGATAATCTCCTAACTTTGATCATGCATCTTATTGTAAAATTGTTTTTATTTTTATTAATTTTTTAAGGATAAATTAGGTAAAATAGAAATTGTCTCCAAATTCTTAATCTAAAAATAAAGTAAAATAATGTTTACTATATTATTTTAGGGCAAATGGAGTAAGCAATACATGATTTGTAATAAAATACTACTTCTATTTAACTTTAGTCAAGCCAATTTTTAATTTGGAGTGTTCAAATTTAATTGTTTATATTTTATTTTTAAGATATCATTTAATGTGTTTATTTCTATTTTATCTTTATTTTAAAAAGATAAATTATAACATATGCTCCCTCCATTCAATTTTAGTAGGTATTCAACTTTAATAGATATATTTTCTAATTTAGGGCATTCAAATACCCCTTTTAAGACATCATTGAATACATTTATTCTTATTTTACTTTTATTTAAAAAATTAATATATATTAAATAAAAAAATTTATATAAGTAATAATTAATTATAGATAAATATGAAATTTATCAATTAATTATTACATTCTATTTTATTAAAAAATTTAAGTCTACCAAAGTTAAATAGAGAGAGCAATAAATAGAGGCTAGTGTGAATTAATATTGATTTAAAAAAAAATTAAAATCTCAATTTATGTTTAGAAACAACATTCTAATTTAAAATTTAAAAATTTATTTTATTAAACATTAATA
>BPVZ01000021.1:320041-333005 GCA_020521535.1 Rubroshorea leprosula
TGACATGATAAATATAAAGTTAATATTTTTAAATAAAAAATAAATTTAATATTTTTATACAAAAATTAAAAATTTACCTCTTTAATTAAAAATTAACCAAATTTACATATTAAATTAAAAAAATTATAAAGTTACAATCCTTGTCTCCATAATTATTCCAATTTTTTTAATGAGTGTATATGGTCCGCCAAAAAAACAGCACAAAACTGAAACGAAAATAAGAGGAAAAAAAAATTCATATTCCTTTCCCTCTCTTCCTCTGTTTTGCGATGCTGACTCTATAGACTTTCCTGAGTTTCTCCTCCCTGTTCGACTATCCCCTCTCGTTGCATTAATGAATACACGCACTCAACTTTTTCCACTTCTCCCCTGCTTCTCTGATCCAAAGAGAGTCAAATTTGCCAAAACAAAAGGTTCGCTACACTTTCTCTGCCTTTCTCAGTCTTCCCAACATCAAATTGCTCCTCAATCTTCATTCTCATTTCTTCTATAACTCTTTTTTTTTTTTGGGTTTATGGTTATTTTTAGCTGAATGGTAGCATTGAACACACTATCGTAAGTTTCTTTTCTCCTCCTTTTGGTGGCTGAAAAAAAGGGAAGAGTTTGATTTGTTTACATTTTCCAAGAATGGAATTTTTTCGACTCAGTGGGTTCTTGCTTTTTCTCTAAATTGCTGTTGTTTTTCCTTTCTTTTGAATCTGCAAGCAGTAAACTTGAGATTTTTTTATTGGGTTGATTACATTTGGTCTGATGTATTCTCTCTCTCTCTCTCTTTTTTTTTCTTTTTTCTTTTTGTGCATTTGATTCTGTTTTGACAAAATCATTCCTCTGTTTCGTCCTTTTCTGCTTTTCCCACGTTTGCTTTATCTCTTCTTTTAGTTTTCCCTCAACTCGGCAATCGAAGTTTGAACGCATTTTCGCCCTCTCTCTCTCTCCTCCCCTCTCTCTCTAGATTTTAAGCTCAGTTTGGTTTTCAGGAAAATGAAAATTTTGAATTTTCTCTTCATGGGTTTCTTTTAATTGACATTCTCAACTTTCAACTTTGTTGGGGTCACCTTTTTTTTTTTTTTTTTCTCAGTCAAATTCCAAGTAATGCAATACATGATTTCTAAACCTGTTCTTTCTTCTCCTATTATGTGTTTTCTCTGCAAGCTAGATTGAGGCTTGGAGAGATCAATTTCTGGCTCTTTGCTCTTTGTATAATTCTCCCTTTTGATTCTCCTTGAAGGTAAAGGTTGCATCTTCTACAAATTTCAATATCCCACTTTCTAAGCATTACAAGGTATAATTTCTACGCATATATGCTTTCTGAGAGAAAGAAAGGGTTCTGTTTTCTTTTCTTATATGCTGTAGGTTGCATGTTTGCTTTGTTGATGGGGATCTTGATGTGGTATCTTTACTTTGTGCATATAAAAGGAGTGAGCTTGCTTAATTTATTCTCTTTCTTTTTGGTAAGCTGGAAATGGGTTTATTATGATTGGAATTCTTGTATGAAATTTCATGGTCTGCCTTTACTTTTGGTTTTTTTTTTTTTTTGTTGGTTTACATGATCTGGATTATCTTGTATTGCTGTCTTTATATACTTCGTTTATTTATAAGTAGTTTTTGTATTGAATTACATGAAACCTGGCCACTTGGGACCGACTTTAAGTATATTCTATTCCCATTTCACATGTAAGATTTTTTTTTTTTTTTCTTAAATTTGCGTTGTGTTCAGGTTGTTGAGGTATTTTTACATGCAGCCATTTTCTAAATTCTCGGAAGGTACAATAAACAATGCAATAAACTAATTTTCTCGTTTTTTTCACCTGGTTTCAGTATTGATACACGTAATACCTGATGGATTGTATTTGACTAAGATTAAAAGCCACCTGGTGTTATGCATTGTGGTGTATTGTGGCCTCAGTGCTGATGTGTGTGAATGAGAATCTTTGGAGTTTAGATAGTCTTTGCTTGGTTGACTATTCTGGAAACTACAGAATTGCATTTGAGATCTATTCTGCCTAAAGGAGGAACCTTGTCCTTTGACCATACTGGATGTCTTCTATCTGAATTAGAGAAAATGGGGGGTTGTGTCTCGACTAGCAGTCTGAGTAATTATAGTAGCCGGAGCAATGGGGAGGCAGTTCCACCTGCGTGTTTGGGGATTGGATTCTGGGGGCAAAAGAGAACATTCTCTGACCATGGTGTCGCAGTGCAGCATTTACCCTCAATACCCAACAGGATTTTCACAAATGGAAAGAGCAGAAGCGCTTGTGTATTCACTCAACAAGGTCGCAAAGGAATTAACCAGGATGCCATGATTGTATGGGAGGTAACCTTCAGATTTCATTTTAAAATTTTCAATTATATTTAGGTTACAATTTCTAAGCCTATATTTTTGGTAACATTTATGAATTCTTACAGGATTTCATGTCAGAAGATTTGACTTTTTGCGGGGTCTTTGATGGCCATGGTCCACATGGTCATCTTGTTGCTCGCAAAGTGAGGGATGCCCTTCCACTCAAGCTGCTTTCCTTCTTGCATTCTTATCAATCAAGGGAAAATGGGTCAGGTACAGCGTGTTTCAAAGGGAATTTGAGGAAATCAGATGCCAGAGATTATGAGAAAGATGGTTCAGCTGAGGATAAATTAAATACTTTATGGAGAGGATCATTCCTAAAAGCGTACAAGGCCATGGATAAAGAGTTGAGATCCCATCCCAATTTGGACTGCTTTTGCAGTGGTAGCACTGCTGTAACTATAGTGAAACAGGTATGAAAGAGCATCCCGTGATACAGTTCATCTTCTATTTATTGTAGCCTTTTCTTAGTCATGTCTATTAAGCATTTAACTTTATGATTTTAGGGATCTAATCTTTTCATGGGAAATATTGGTGATTCACGAGCAATTATGGGATCTAAGGACAAGAATGATTCAATGGTGGCAATCCAGTTAACAGTTGATCTTAAGCCTGATTTGCCAAGTATGTCTCATGCTGATGGTGTTTTTTGCTTGTTTGCATCCTTAAAGGGGTATTATTCAATTGAAGTTAAATTTAAAATTTCCTCAGGGGAAGCTGAAAGGATTAAAAGGTGCAAAGGTAGGGTCTTTGCGTTGCAAGATGAGCCTGAAGTACCAAGAGTGTGGTTGCCATTTGATGATGCCCCTGGGCTAGCAATGGCTCGAGCTTTTGGGGACTTCTGTTTGAAGGAATATGGTGTGATCTCTATACCTGAGTTTTCCCACCGAATCCTCACAGAAAGAGATCAGTTTATTGTTCTTGCCTCTGATGGGGTAAGTTTTTCACCTCTGATACACACATACACACACACACACATATATTTGTTCATTCTCCATGGGTGAAGGTTACTTTCCAATGTTTCCTTCATTTTTGTGGATATACAAGGTTGTTGACCTGGGGACTTTTATGTGGAAGTGTTAGATATCTTAGCTGTCAATAAAAATATGATAAGAAACCTGGAAGCACCCAAAAGCAAGTAAATTAAAAGAGTGACCATCCAAAAACTAAATCTACACCTAGCTGAATAACTAGAAGACTCTACAGAGATTAATACCAGTTTTTGGTTGGCCAAACCCCCAAATCCACCCCAGGGTAGGGACATATCTGCCCCTTATAAAAAAAAAAGGGGGGGGGGGGGGGGGCAAATTGCCTCTCCAAATTGTCAATTGAGACAAATGACCCATTATTTAATGGCTCACATCATCACATGTCAGCTTTTCATGGTGTCAACCGTTAAATAATGGGTCATTTGTCTCGATTGATGATTTGGAGGGCTGGATTTGGGGTTTCGGCTGTATTTTGTTTGTGGTGAAGTCCCATAATTTCCTTTTCTAGGAAGTTTTGTGTTTTACTGGATGACTCTGGCTAAAGGAACTCTGTGGACTATGTCCTGTAATCCTCAGAATAAGGATAGAATGTAAATTAAGAATAGCATAGCAGTGCTATCATAGGAGCAAGTCAAGTGTGTATGGTGGTTTGAAATCGATTTCATAAGAGGTTCATAAATAGTCATCCGCTCTCACTTATGAGCCATGGGACATTATGAGGAGGATTAGACTTTACTGGGTTTGTGATGTAATGAGTTGGAAGTGTAAGGTTTACTGTACCAAGACATTGCATAAGGACACACTAATTTTTAAGATTGACATTCTGTAGTACAAAAAACTCTAATGCAACTCTACTCTTTCACTGCTTTAGTGGTGCATAGCAATAGAATTATACACAAAACTAGAGGGGCAAAACAAATACGAAGTTAACTGTTAATATTAATATTTTCTGTTCAATGGAACCACCAAAGAAAAAGAAGTCTACTGCAGGCAGCCTAGCGAAAAGATATTGGAGTCTTTTTGAGTTTCTTGGCCAAAGGCTTATAGAAATTGTTCAAGAGGGTTTTTAGCCTTTTCGACAATAAGAGGAAAAGATGATGTTGGATTCCTTTGTGACGGAATTTAATTGATTTATGTGCTGGAACAGGGGTTTTTGGCTCATCCTTTCAGTGCTAGATATCGGAGTCCTTAACATATAGCTCTAGGTCCAAGCTACTTGGGTTGGCTATATTAGTCTTGTCGAATCCAGCTGGTTTAAGTTAATGATATCTGTAAAATGCTTTGACATTTGTTTTGCCTAAGTGTGAAATTATAGGTTAAAATTGGAAGGAGCTGATATCATTTGAGAAAATATGTTAGTGTTTAGTGAATAAACTGGTATATACTGTGAATGTTTGAACTTAGGAAGAAAACATTTTCAAAGAAAGGAGGGAGAGGTGGATGGTTCTTTTCTCTAATTGCCTGTTAATCTTTGTGATTAAAAGGGAGTTGATTTGTTTGCCTCAGTAGTGCCCGTAATATATTGAAAGAATCAAAGAATGACCATACTGTATTCTAGAGGGACATAAAAAAATGGATTGAGTTGGGATAAATAGAATTTCACTTTTCTGGAATCTGTTTTAGGTTAAAATTTCATTCCTTTTATGGAGAAACTGTAAATTTTGTGAATGCTATGCAGTTGACATAACCTCCATCTGAAAAATGATATGGACAAGGCAAGAATTCCAACAGAAAAATGATGTTAGCTAAGATGATGTAACTTACATTTGCCATTAAGAAATATTTGGTAAAACCTTTTCTAAGGGCATATTAATGCTTCGTTTGTTCTAGGCTTTTGAACACTACCAAGAAATTGGGGCTTCATGGCACGCCATGAAAATGAAAGCTGGTTCCACTTGGTCCTCCCGTCTTATTGTTTTCTTCTCATGTTTTAACTTGTTTGTATTACAGGTTTGGGATGTATTGAGCAATGAAGAGGTGGTTGAGATTGTATCCTCAGCTCCAACTAGAGCATCAGCTGCTAGGATTTTGGTGGAATCAGCTGCTCGCGAGTGGAAACTCAAATACCCAACTTCAAAGATGGATGATTGTGCGGTGGTCTGCCTATTTTTGGATGGGAAAATGGACTCAGAATCCGATAATGAAGAACAGGGCTTTTCTTCTGCAACCCTCAACCATTCTGGTAATGGAGTTGAATCAGATGATGGTCAGAAATCAGAACCATCACTGCATAGAAACTTCACTGTTAGATCATCTGAAGAAAACGACACTTACGGAACAATACAACAAGAGTTTGAAGCCAATGGGAATAATATTGCAGCTGAGGATCAAAATTGGTCTGGTTTGGAAGGTGTGACACGAGTGAACTCACTTGTTCAACTTCCAAGATTTTCTGAGGACAGGTCAAACCCGTCGTAAATATTTTGCATTATCTAGATACATGGTGTTACATCTGGCTTTTTACCCTCATTAATCAGGAAAACCAAATCTTTCTGGATTAGTGACTGGTCTGCAGGTTAGTCATTGCCACATCCATTTGTTCTGTTGTATTGCCCAAAAAATTTTAGGAAAACAGCTTTTTCTCAACTTTCTCAAGGGATTAAAATTGATGAGTATAGTTCTGTTAATATCATTAACTTCCTTACAGATGCTCTTATTATTGCGATTTCAGTCTTTCAATCAAGAAACAAGAAGTACCTGGGGTCCAGCTTTTGAAATGATCTTTTGCAAAAGCTGAAGCTGGGCCAAATGTGGCTTTGTAAAAAGTTTATCATTTTTTAGAAGTTATCTTCGGCCTCTGAAAAGCTAGAATTTGAAGATCTAAACCTCTACACTTCTAGAGTAAGAGCAACCTTTTGGTCCTAAATTTCTGAATTTGATCATTTATATCATTTTCTTAACCTTTTTTTTTATGCTCATTCAATATAAAATCATTATTTATCATTTTTATAAAGAATCATATGTTCTACAGTCAAGTAACCAGAGCTATTAGGTGAGGGAGGGTAATATTAGAGGATTTACACTTTATCTAATGATACATATTATACAATATGGTACAATTTAAACTACACAATGAGAAGTGACTTCAGCTCATTCCTTCAACCACCCTAGGTCAACCTGAATGCACCATTCCCTTATCTACTAGACATGCAACCATTCTTTTTTCTACTTGACATGCATGCAGTATGTCATTAATTGAACACTAAGACCTCTTACTTTCATGAAAAGTAAATTATCGCCAAATTACTATGTCATTCAAATGAAACTCATGAAATGATTGTATCATGTAAATACCAGGGCAGTGTAAATGTAAAATGCTATCCTGCGAAAGATTTGATTTTGTTTGGATTGTCAATTGAGCAGACACTTCATTAGCCGGAAGATCTGTTAGGTGAAGTAATGGGGAACCTAAAAAAGAGACTGATAGTATTCAGCTAAGTTAGGCCAAAAGAAAAAAGCATAAAACTCATTCCATTTCTATTGGCCTTTCCATTTCTGCATTTCTATCAGTTTTATCATTTTATGACATCCTTACCCCTACGAATTTCTCTCTTAACTCACCGCCAATATTTCATCCAACCCTGCAAAAAACTAGAAAACAAAAAAATAGTTAATATTCTATATCTGCTGTATGCTGCAGTTTTCCTAAAGAAATCCTTTCTTAACTCACCGCCAGATGATCACCAAACTCATTTTAAACATCATCTATAAGAACCTGCATTTTCTTCCCACTTTCTCAATCACAAAGCCTAGCCTTCACCACTCTCAAAGAGTTCCACTTACAATTGCTCACAAACTTTGTTTCTCTCTCCTTGCTTATGTTTTCATCGCAAACATTTTGCTTGTTTCAATCGCAATTCACTCATGAATTACTCAAGAAATATAAGCACGAGGTGCTGCATTTCTAGTGTACTTTATTATTTAAGGAATAGTGGAGGTAATAAAATAAATAAATAACTATTTATTTAAAGTCCTCTACCTAACCAATCACTGTTTATTTACAACAAAAGAGATTGAACATTAAAGTTCTTAATAGACTCATAGCTAACTTTAGTGGAGTGAAAGTTATGAACATTCTTGATGAGTCTATTTATGCAAGTAGAAAGGTCAGAGGCCACCTTCTATAGATTACATTGGTTAATCTTAGAGTACTTGCTAGAACAAGATTAGTGCAAGCCCCTTTGTTTTATAAATGCACTTGTCATGGTGAAACTTTGAACCCATGTGTAATGTGAATATGATTTTTTAGTAATTTATATTCAATCCAAAGGTTTAAGCCTTGGCCACTTTTAGATATGCATTATAAAATATCAGTAGATTTGATAATATTATTAGAAAATAAGTGAGGAATTGTTAAATATATATTTAGATATTTTTTAATAATATATTTATTATTTACATTATATATATATATATTTATATACATCACTTTAAGGGATGCATGTGGGACAGATAATGCTTGAAACATAGAGCATGTCAGAACAAGGAAGAAAGAGAAAAAGATAAAGATAGAAAAAGGAGCGGTTGAACTTTTGTAACTACTTTATCTGAAATTGAAAGTTGAATTTGAGTCGGAGAAAACCGTCTCAAATGGGCAAAATGTTTGAAACATTATATGATATAAATATCAAATACAGGAGTCATAATCCTCGAATGATTGTATCTGTTTCACACCGGTGTAAAAGCCACCCATTGGAGATTGTAGATAAATAAAACAACCCCAAAAACATATCAACTGATTCTCAAATAAACTTTGTGTTTTCTTTATTTTCTTCTTTGAATTTCTGCACTTTGCTTTTCAAGTTTGAATATACTGATTGGATGATTAAAGTTCATCCTAGTGGGTATTGTACCCTTGGGATAACGTTTCCTACATAGAGGTGGAAACTATTATCCTTACAAAAGGTTCTTGAAATTGCCTTACCAACAACAATTGCATCTACAACTCTCTACATACAATTGTGATCACTGTGCAAGCGGTTGCCAAGCGAGACTTCCCACAAAACCCAAAGAAGAATGACATGAGACAGCCAGAATGGCTCCTCACACATGACCACAGTGCAGTCTTTCCATGCATTGGGAGTGTGACGGTGCCACCAGCTTTTATAACTCACCTTCCATACACTGGCAGCAGTGGCAGAACTGGATCAAATTATGTTCCAGGTGGTGACGACAATTTCGTCCCAAATCGTCGCTTTGAGGTGCCAAATCCTGGCAGCAGCACTGGCCCTGGTGCTTCACCATTAAAGCATCCTTGAGTGTGTTCAGTCAGGCATCAATAGAGGAATAAATGTGCTAGATGCAATGTGAAACTTTCAGTAAGATCTCTAGATGTTGTCTTAGAACTGTCCTTGTAGTGAATTCCCTGTCTATTATGTTTGCGATGTTTTTTCAAAGATGGAACGTGCGTGCTTGTCTGCCAGAGGTGTATTGTGTATGTGTATGTCATTCTAATGAAGTCTCCAGTCTGAATGTTTGCTACTCTATGGTTATGTATCTTGATTTGCAACTTCATGGGCCTACTGTGTTTTCTTCTTTTGGATCCTACAGGCACCTCAGATTGCAAGGAACAGACACAATCATTTATTTGAAATAAGGACGATGTTTGCATGCGCAAACAATAAGTCTCGGCATTTGAAACAGGAAGAGAAATAATACTTAAATGACGCCCCTATTTACGGTTTTCATTGCCAACAAAGAACAGAATAAATAATAGAATTATAGACAAAAGACATCTACCTTATTTAAACATAAAACATGGTTTTCATGTCTCAATTGAAACATCAATCATACAATTAGTTCACAAAATCTGCTCATAGTAAAGAGTGAGGACTGGCAAATGAAAAATGTAGCAAATTCATCATGAGTATTAAGAACAGTTGGATGTGACTTAGCGGGCTATATATTGACCATAAATTTAGAAAAGAAGCAATTCAACCCATTAAAAAGCAATTTGAACTTGTAGAGAAGTAGAATTTGGAATGCTTTGATTCCTTTCAAACCTTTAATCACAGGGCTAACCATAAATTTCTCAGATCTAGTAAAGAAAGAAAAAAATGTACCAAAAAAAATAAAGAAAGAAAAAAAAAACCCAAGTGATTTGCCTTGAACTTTTAAATACTTGCAGTTAACTTTTACATCACAGATGGTCCTACTTCCCCATAAATAAGTTGAAAACTACATTAAAGTCAAGGAATTTTTCTATCTAAAATGAGA
Source organism: Rubroshorea leprosula (assembly GCA_020521535.1). Lineage (NCBI taxonomy): Eukaryota > Viridiplantae > Streptophyta > Magnoliopsida > Malvales > Dipterocarpaceae > Rubroshorea > Rubroshorea leprosula. Next base: position 329,588 of record BPVZ01000021.1, read on the forward strand.
TGATACATAATTGATCACACAAACAATTCACCCATCACCTGTAACAAAATATGTTTTGACTTAACAAATTGCTTATAAATATATAAGCAAAACAGAAAACTTACGAACATACATGCTTTCCAAATAAGAGCCATCCCCAGTTCCCCATCACCACAGATGACAAATTTATAGTATTTGGTTTCTCCTTAGAGCTGTTTTATAAATCATCCTAATAATTCTGCTTCTTCTTGTTCTTGACAACTCTGACAATGTCCTTTCAATTGAAAGCTATCAATCAAAAAATTGCAAGGGAAGAATCTTTTCAAATTAAGAAAACAATCTCAAACCAAGCAGTTATTCTCAGATTTTAGTACCAAATATTTAACTTCTCAAGGCATCGAAAGTGCACTTTTATTGTCTCAGAAATCCAACATGTGACCAATTTAGCGGAAAAAGAAACCATCTAGAGCAGCAGTTATTGTCTTAGCTATCCTTAAGATTATAGGTAGAGATTTTACTTATTTATCTTGACAGAAGTAGAGAAACTGAAAAGGTGAGATATAAATTATAATACATAAAAAGAATAAATTAAAAGCAGTAAGATAATTTTCTTATAATTTTATTTAGATTCTAGTATCATAACTTACAGTGCCGAGAAGTGCAGAAAACAGTTTCCATTTTCCTTTTCCAATTAAATGGACATAATTTCTGAATGTAAGAAAATATATCATAAATGTTGAAGCATATAATCTAAATCTAACCAAACCAAGATCCAAAAATGCCTTGAAACTTGGAACTTAATCTGACATGAAATACCTTGATATGTGGTAAAGTGAATCCTGTAAAAAAGACAAAAACGTTCTTAGTTAATTAAATTGATATTACTGACATAAAACTAAATACTAAGCAGAGAGTCTGAATGTACTGCAAGAAATAATATGTTAGGCCGTGAGCTCAAAAATTCTTATCTTCATCAGCACCGGCAATACTCTAAGGCCCCATAGTTATAGAGATTCCATTGTTAAGCATTTATATGGTCTCAGTTGGCCTTATATGGTTCTTTAAAAATAAAAATATCATCATCAAGTAGAAAAGGAGAATAATATCCTTCAATTCCTCTGGTGAAACACCGAAAAAAAAAAAAGAAAAAGAAAAAGATTGAGATTTAAGGGTTAAAAACAAAATCAAGGAAGCTTTTTCCAATGATTTTTCCATGATGGAAAACTAAAAGTTTTGTTTCTCTAAATGAATCCCAATTGATGCTAGCTAAAAATCCAGATGCTCAAACTCCATTTAGACCACATTTTAGAGCATCATCGGTTTTGTTTACCATCAGCACCTGACACTTGAAAGCTTCCAATAAATTTTTATTAAATAAATTAACCGATGGATTAAGCATGCAGGTAATGGACTAAACCAACTACCAAATACAAATTTCACATTCTAGAGAATGACAACAAAATGTAGGCTAGCTATCTGCCAGACCAAAGTTGTAGAAAAGTCATATCTCATTTAGTTAGTTTTTCATTTTTGGGGCCAACCGTATCTAGTGAACTCTCTTATTTCCATAAAACTAAGGGATTGAGGAAAATCATTTCGTCCATGTAATTGAAATGCCAGGAATGATAATGAAAAGACAAAATACCTTTAATGAATCCACATGCAAGGAAGATTCATAAAGAATATTTAAACAATTTCACAGGCATTACATCCTTATTTTCATTTTCTCTTTTATCAATGTCTCAATGAAAATTTCACATTATTTGAAGCAAAATAGATGCTAAAAATTATATCTCACGCAGACAAACATCGACGTCATTGCTTAATCAACCCTTTTGGCATCTGTAACTCTTGTGAATGCTACCCTAGCTGCCCATATCGTATCTTAAAAACTCTCCACCTAAATTTCACAGAAATGAATCTTACGCAAAACAGAGTGAAGAGGTTGAGGTTTTCTTTTGAAAAATCACCTGATTAAAAGGAAATCACAAAGAATCAGAAGCCGAGCATCTTGTAGAGAAGGAAAGAGAGGAAACCAAAGAAGATGCAGAGGAATATGTAGTCGATGAATACAAAAGCCTTGGTCGACCCATGATTCCTCTTCTTGTTCTTGGACTTGGGTTCATCTATTTCTTCAAGTTGCGCCATTGCATCAAACAGGTCTAGGGTTTGCAGATTGAAGGTGAGTTTGGGGATCTAAGTAAAGTTTCTCCTTTTCGTAATTTTCACCGCTACTTTTTGGTTAAATGTTAATTTTTGTCTTCTAACTTTAAGGTTGGTATAATTTTCATTCTTCAACGTTTTTATACATTTTTTTATTTTTATTTATGAAAAATGTATTTTTTTTATTTTTTTATCGATTAATTTATTAAATTTATCTGAATTTATATATTTTTAATTATTATTTTAAATTAAAGAATGAAAAATATACATATATTAAAAGTTAAAATGTTAAAAATATGTAAATTCAAATAAATTTATAAATTAAATGATGAAAAACTTAAAAAGCAGTTTTCATAGTTAAAGGACAAAAAAATGTATAAAAAAGTGAAAAAATGAAATTTAGGTAAAATCTTAAAGTTGAGGAACAAAATTAACATTTAACTTTTTTTTCTTCCTTTTTTTTTTTTTTGGGGTTGGTTCTCAACATTGCCTTCTGTACGGTCCCGCGCATTGCCTGTTAGGCCAGAGCCAGATGGCCCAGATCTATTTAAGGGTCGGCACTTGAAATTAATATAACTGTTATTTGTAAGTATCTTATCTACCAAAAATTTGTTTTGACAAAGTTATTTATAGAATTTCTTAATATATTTATAGAATTTTTTTTAATTTATGCATTTAATAAATTATTTTTTTAATAAAAATATAAAAATCATCTTATCCAAAATTAATAGATTTTTTAAATAATTTAATAGAATTTTCAAATCTTTTTTATACGTTATATATTAAATTATTAATTAATTTAATTTTAAATAATAATATATTTAATTAAGTAATTTTACAATAAGTAATTTTTTTAAAATATAATTATTAAACACTAAAATACTTTTCGTGGAAATGCTTTTCATGGTAGTACAATATAACATTTCTAAAAACTACAATTATAGAATAACAATGAATAGCATTGTCAAACTAAATTTAAGTATTATATGCAAATTATAAAAAAAAAAAATTGAGTAACTCATAGATATGAAATTAACATATTCATTAGTTTTAAATTAAGTAAAAAAGTATAGTGCTTCAGAATTATTTATTTAACTTGTTTAATCGTTTGTTTAATTAGCATATTAGGTGTATTTATATAATTGAAAATTTTACTAGTACTTATTAGACTTAATATCTATAAAATAGCAATAATAGTTTTTAAAAATAAAAATAATAAACTTTAAGACAAAGAAATCATATATGTAGTAATAGTAACTTGTATAAATAGTAAATT